>CP115869.1:28203862-28494264 GCA_027920645.1 Caenorhabditis nigoni | reverse complement strand
AAAACCTGGGGAATTTAGGAAAACCTGAGGAATTTAGGAAAACCTGGGGAATTTAGGAAAACCTGGAGAATTTAGGAAAATCTGGGGAATTTAGAAAAACCTGGGGAATCTAGAAAAACCTGGGGAATTTAGGAAAACCTGGAGAATTTAGGAAAACCTGGGGAATTTAGAAAAACCTGGGGAATTTAGAAAAACCTGGGGAATTTAGGAAAACCTGGGGAATTTAGAAAAACCTGAAGAATTTAGAAAAACCTGGGGAATTTAGGAAAACCTGGGGAATTTAGGAAAACCTGGGGAATTTAGGAAAACCTGGGGAATTTGGGAAAACCTGGGGAATTTAGGAAAACCTGGGGAATCTAGGAAAACCTGGGGAATTTAGGAAAACCTGGGGAATTTAGGAAAACCTGGGGAATTTAAAAAAAACCTGGGGAATTTAGGAAAACCTGGAGAATTTAGGAAAACCTGGGGAATTTAGAAAAACCTGGGGAATCTAGGAAAACCTGGGGAATTTAGGAAAACCTGGGGAATTTAGAAAAACCTGGGGAATCTAGGAAAACCTGGGGAATTTAGGAAAACCTGGGGAATTTAGGAAAACCTGGGGAATCTAGGAAAACCTGGGGAATTTAGAAAAACCTTGGGGAATTTAGAAAAACCTGGGGAATTTAGGAAAACCTGGGGAATTTAGGAAAACCTGGGGAATTTAGGAAAACCTGGGGAATTAAGGAAAACCTGGAGAATTTAGGAAAACCTGGGGAATTTAGAAAAACCTGGGGAATCTAGGAAAACCTGGGGAATTTAGGAAAACCTGGAGAATTTAGGAAAACCTGGGGAATTTAAAAAAAACCTGGGGAATTTAGGAAAACCTGGAGAATTTAGGAAAACCTGGGGAATTTAGAAAAACCTGGGGAATCTAGGAAAACCTGGGGAATTTAGGAAAACCTGGGGAATTTAGGAAAACCTGGGGAATTTAGGAAAACCTGGGGAATTTAGGAAAACCTGGGGAATTAAGGAAAACCTGGAGAATTTAGGAAAACCTGGGGAATTTAGAAAAACCTGGGGAATTTATGAAAACCTGGGGAATTTAGGAAAACCTGGGGAATTTAGGAAAACCTGGGGAATCTAGGAAAACCTGGGGAATTTAGGAAAACCTGGGGAATTTAGGAAAACCTGGAGAATTTAGGAAAACCTGGGGAATTTAGGAAAACCTGGGGAATTTAGAAAAACCTGGGGAATTTAGGAAAACCTGGGGAATTTAGGAAAACCTGGGGAATTTAGGAAAACCTGGGGAATTAAGGAAAACCTGGAGAATTTAGGAAAACCTGGGGAATTTAGAAAAACCTGGGGAATCTAGGAAAACCTGGGGAATTTAGGAAAACCTGGAGAATTTAGGAATACCTGGGGAATTTAGAAAAACCTGGGGAATCTAGGAAAACCTGGGGAATTTAGGAAAACCTGGGGAATTTAGGAAAACCTGGGGAATTTAGGAAAACCTGGGGAATTAAGGAAAACCTGGAGAATTTAGGAAAACCTGGGGAATTTAGAAAAACCTGGGGAATCTAGGAAAACCTGGGGAATTTAGGAAAACCTGGAGAATTTAGGAAAACCTGGGGAATTTAGAAAAACCTGGGGAATCTAGGAAAACCTGGGGAATTTAGGAAAACCTGGAGAATTTAGGAAAACCTGGAGAATTTAGGAAAACCTGGAGAATTTAGAAAAACCTGGGGAATCTAGGAAAACCTGGGGAATTTAGGAAAACCTGGGGAATTTATGAAAACCTGGGGAATTAAAAAAAAACCTGGGGAATTTAGGAAAACCTGAGGAATTTAGGAAAACCTGGAGAATTTAGGAAAACCTGGGGAATTTAGAAAAACCTGGGGAATTTAGGAAAACCTGGGTAATTTAAAAAAACCTGGGGAATTAAGAAAAACCTGGAGAATTTAGGAAAACCTGGGGAATTTAGAAAAACCTGGGGAATTTAGAAAAACCTGGGGAATTTAGGAAAACCTGGAGAATTTAGGAAAACCTGGGGAATTTAGAAAAACCTGGGGAATTTAGAAAAACCTGGGGAATCTAGGAAAACCTGGGGAATTTAGGAAAACCTGGAGAATTTAGGAAAACCTGGGGAATTTAGAAAAACCTGGGGAATCTAGGAAAACCTGGGGAATTTAGGAAAACCTGGAGAATTTAGGAAAACCTGGAGAATTTAGGAAAACCTGGAGAATTTAGAAAAACCTGGGGAATCTAGGAAAACCTGGGGAATTTAGGAAAACCTGGGGAATTTAGGAAAACCTGGGGAATTTAGAAAAACCTGGGGAATTTAGGAAAACCTGGGGAATTTAGGAAAACCTGGAGAATTTAGGAAAACCTGGGGAATTTAGAAAAACCTGGGGAATTTAGGAAAACCTGGGGAATTTAGGAAAACCTGGGGAATTTAGGAAAACCTGGAGAATTTAGGAAAACCTGGGGAATTTAGAAAAACCTGGGGAATTTAGGAAAACCTGGGGAATTTAGGAAAACCTGGAGAATTTAGGAAAACCTGGGGAATTTAGAAAAACCTGGGGAATCTAGGAAAACCTGGGGAATTTAGGAAAACCTGGAGAATTTAGGAAAACCTGGAGAATTTAGGAAAACCTGGAGAATTTAGAAAAACCTGGGGAATCTAGGAAAACCTGGGGAATTTAGGAAAACCTGGGGAATTTATGAAAACCTGGGGAATTAAAAAAAAAACCTGGGGAATTTAGGAAAACCTGAGGAATTTAGGAAAACCTGGAGAATTTAGGAAAACCTGGGGAATTTAGAAAAACCTGGGGAATTTAGGAAAACCTGGGTAATTTAAAAAAACCTGGGGAATCTAGGAAAACCTGGGGAATTTAGAAAAACCTGGGGAATTTAGGAAAACCTGGGGAATTTAGAAAAACCTGGGGAATTTAGGAAAACCTGGGGAATTTAGAAAAACCTGGGGAATTTAGGAAAACCTGGGTAATTTAAAAAAACCTGGGGAATTAAGGAAAACCTGGAGAATTTAGGAAAACCTGGGGAATTTAGAAAAACCTGGGGAATTTAGAAAAACCTGGGGAATTTAGGAAAACCTGGAGAATTTAGGAAAACCTGGGGAATTTAGAAAAACCTGGGGAATCTAGGAAAACCTGGGGAATTTAGGAAAACCTGGAGAATTTAGGAAAACCTGGAGAATTTAGGAAAACCTGGAGAATTTAGAAAAACCTGGGGAATCTAGGAAAACCTGGGGAATTTAGGAAAACCTGGGGAATTTATGAAAACCTGGGGAATTAAAAAAAAACCTGGGGAATTTAGGAAAACCTGAGGAATTTAGGAAAACCTGGAGAATTTAGGAAAACCTGGGGAATTTAGAAAAACCTGGGGAATTTAGGAAAACCTGGGGAATTTAAAAAAACCTGGGGAATCTAGGAAAACCTGGGGAATTTAGAAAAACCTGGGGAATTTAGGAAAACCTGGGGAATTTAGAAAAACCTGGGGAATCTAGAAAAACCTGGGGAATTTAGGAAAACCTGGAGAATTTAGGAAAACCTGGGGAATTTAGAAAAACCTGGGGAATCTAGGAAAACCTGGGGAATTTAGGAAAACCTGGAGAATTTAGGAAAACCTGGAGAATTTAGGAAAACCTGGAGAATTTAGAAAAACCTGGGGAATCTAGGAAAACCTGGGGAATTTAGGAAAACCTGGGGAATTTAGGAAAACCTGGGTAATTTAAAAAAACCTGGGGAATCTAGGAAAACCTGGGGAATTTAGGAAAACCTGGAGAATTTAGGAAAACCTGGGGAATTTAGAAAAACCTGGGGAATTTAGAAAAACCTGGGGAATTTAGGAAAACCTGGAGAATTTAGGAAAACCTGGGGAATTTAGAAAAACCTGGGGAATCTAGGAAAACCTGGAGAATTTAGGAAAACCTGGAGAATTTAGGAAAACCTGGAGAATTTAGAAAAACCTGGGGAATCTAGGAAAACCTGGGGAATTTAGGAAAACCTGGGGAATTTATGAAAACCTGGGGAATTAAAAAAAAACCTGGGGAATCTAGGAAAACCTGGGGAATTTAGAAAAACCTGGGGAATTTAGGAAAACCTGGGGAATTTAGGAAAACCTGGAGAATTTAGGAAAATCTGGGGAATTTAGAAAAACCTGGGGAATCTAGAAAAACCTGGGGAATTTAGGAAAACCTGGGGAATTTAGGAAAACCTGGGGAATTAAAAAAAAACCTGGGGAATTTAGGAAAACCTGAGGAATTTAGAAAAACCTGGAGAATTTAGGAAAACCTGGGGAATTTAGAAAAACCTGGGGAATTTAGGAAAACCTGGGTAATTTAAAAAAACCTGGGGAATCTAGGAAAACCTGGGGAATTTAGAAAAACCTGGGGAATTTAGGAAAACCTGGGGAATTTAGGAAAACCTGGGGAATTTAGAAAAACCTGGGGAATCTAGAAAAACCTGGGGAATTTAGGAAAACCTGGGGAATTTAGGAAAACCTGGGGAATTTAGGAAAACCTGGGGAATTTAGGAAAACCTGGGGAATTTAGGAAAACCTGGGGAATTTAGGAAAACCTGGGGAATTTAGAAAAACCTGGGGAATTTAGGAAAACCTGGGGAATTTAGGAAAACCTGGGGAATTTAGGAAAACCTGGGGAATTTAGGAAAACCTGGGGAATTTAGGAAAACCTGGGGAATTTAAAAAAAACCTGGGGAATTTAGGAAAACCTGGAGAATTTAGGAAAACCTGGGGAATTTAGAAAAACCTGGGGAATCTAGGAAAACCTGGGGAATTTAGGAAAACCTGGGGAATTTAGGAAAACCTGGGGAATTTAGGAAAACCTGGGGAATTTAGAAAAACCTGGGGAATTTAGGAAAACCTGGGGAATTTAGGAAAACCTGGGGAATTTAGGAAAACCTGGGGAATTTAGGAAAACCTGGGGAATTTAGGAAAACCTGGGGAATTTAGAAAAACCTGGGGAATTTAGGAAAACCTGGGGAATTTAGGAAAACCTGGAGAATTTAGGAAAACCTGGGGAATTTAGGAAAACCTGGGGAATTTAGGAAAACCTGGGGAATTTAGAAAAACCTGGGGAATCTAGGAAAACCTGGGGAATTTAGGAAAACCTGGGGAATTTAGGAAAACCTGGGGAATTTAGAAAAACCTGGGGAATCTAGGAAAACCTGGGGAATTTAGGAAAACCTGGAGAATTTAGGAAAACCTGGGGAATTTAGAAAAACCTGGGGAATCTAGGAAAACCTGGGGAATTTAGGAAAACCTGGAGAATTTAGGAAAACCTGGAGAATTTAGGAAAACCTGGGGAATTTAGAAAAACCTGGGGAATCTAGGAAAACCTGGGGAATTTAGGAAAACCTGGGGAATTTAGGAAAACCTGGGGAATTTAGAAAAACCTGGGGAATCTAGGAAAACCTGGGGAATTTAGGAAAACCTGGAGAATTTAGGAAAACCTGGGGAATTTAGGAAAACCTGGGGAATTTAGGAAAACCTGGGGAATTTAGGAAAACCTGGGGAATTTAGGAAAACCTGGGGAATTTAGAAAAACCTGGGGAATCTAGGAAAACCTGGGGAATTTAGGAAAACCTGGGGAATTTAGGAAAACCTGGAGAATTTAGAAAAACCTGGGGAATCTAGGAAAACCTGGGGAATTTAGGAAAACCTGGGGAATTTAGGAAAACCTGGGGAATTTAGAAAAACCTGGGGAATCTAGGAAAACCTGGGGAATTTAGAAAAACCTGGGGAATTTAGGAAAACCTGGGGAATTTAGGAAAACCTGGAGAATTTAGGAAAATCTGGGGAATTTAGAAAAACCTGGGGAATCTAGAAAAACCTGGGGAATTTAGGAAAACCTGGGGAATTTAGGAAAACCTGGGGAATTTAGAAAAACCTGGGGAATTTAGGAAAACCTGGGGAATTTAGGAAAACCTGGGGAATTTAGGAAAACCTGGGGAATTTAGAAAAACCTGGGGAATTTAGGAAAACCTGGGGAATTTAGGAAAACCTGGGGAATTTAGGAAAACCTGGGGAATTTAGGAAAACCTGGGGAATTTAGGAAAACCTGGGGAATTTAGGAAAACCTGGAGAATTTAGGAAAACCTGGGGAATTTAGAAAAACCTGGGGAATCTAGAAAAACCTGGGGAATTTAGGAAAACCTGGGGAATTTAGGAAAACCTGGGGAATTTAGGAAAACCTGGGGAATTTAGGAAAACCTGGGGAATTTAGGAAAACCTGGGGAATTTAGAAAAACCTGGGGAATTTAGAAAAACCTGGGGAATTTAGGAAAACCTGGGGAATTTAGGAAAACCTGGGGAATTTAGGAAAACCTGGGGAATTTAGGAAAACCTGGGGAATTTAGGAAAACCTGGGGAATTTAAAAAAACCTGGGGAATTTAGGAAAACCTGGAGAATTTAGGAAAACCTGGGGAATTTAGAAAAACCTGGGGAATCTAGGAAAACCTGGGGAATTTAGGAAAACCTGGGGAATTTAGGAAAACCTGGGGAATTTAGAAAAACCTGGGGAATTTAGAAAAACCTGGGGAATTTAGGAAAACCTGGGGAATTTAGGAAAACCTGGGGAATTTAGGAAAACCTGGGGAATTAAGGAAAACCTGGAGAATTTAGGAAAACCTGGGGAATTTAGAAAAACCTGGGGAATCTAGGAAAACCTGGGGAATTTAGGAAAACCTGGAGAATTTAGGAAAACCTGGGGAATTTAGAAAAACCTGGGGAATCTAGGAAAACCTGGGGAATTTAGGAAAACCTGGAGAATTTAGGAAAACCTGGAGAATTTAGGAAAACCTGGAGAATTTAGAAAAACCTGGGGAATTTATGAAAACCTGGGGAATTAAAAAAAAACCTGGGGAATTTAGGAAAACCTGGGGAATTTATGAAAACCTGGGGAATTAAAAAAAAACCTGGGGAATTTAGGAAAACCTGGGGAATTTATGAAAACCTGGGGAATTTAAAAAAAAAACCTGGGGAATTTAGGAAAACCTGGGGAATTTAGGATAACCTGGCGAATTAAAAAAAACCTGGGGAATTTAGAAAAACCTGGGGAATTTAGGAAAACCTGGGGAATTTAGGAAAACCTGGGGAATTAAGGAAAACCTGGGGAATTTAGAAAAACCTGGGGAATCTAGGAAAACCTGGGGAATTTAGGAAAACCTGGGGAATTTAGGAAAACCTGGGGAATTTAGGAAAACCTGGGGAATTTAGAAAAACCTGGGGAATCTAGGAAAACCTGGGGAATTTAGGAAAACCTGGGGAATTAAGGAAAACCTGGGGAATTTTAAAAAAAACCTGGGGAATTTAGGAAAACCTGGGGAATTTAGGATAACCTGGGGAATTAAGGAAAACCTGGGGAATTTAAAAAAAAACCTGGGGAATTTAGGAAAACCTGGAGAATTTAGGAAAACCTGGGGAATTTAGGAAAACCTGGGGAATTTAGAAAAACCTGGGGAATCTAGGAAAACCTGGGGAATTTAGGAAAACCTGGGGAATTTAGGAAAACCTGGGGAATTTAAAAAAAAACCTGGGGAAGTTAGGAAAACCTGGAGAATTTAGGAAAACCTGGGGAATTTAGGAAAACCTGGGGAATTTAGAAAAACCTGGGGAATCTAGGAAAACCTGGGGAATTTAGGAAAACCTGGGGAATCTAGGAAAACCTGGGGAATTTAGGAAAACCTGGAGAATTTAGGAAAACCTGGGGAATTTAGGAAAACCTGGGGAATTTAGAAAAACCTGGGGAATCTAGGAAAACCTGGGGAATTTAGGAAAACCTGAGGAATTTCAAAAAAAAAACCTGGGGAATTTAGGAAAACCTGGGGAATTTTAAAAAAACCTGGGGAATTTAGGAAAACCTGGGGAATCTAGGAAAACCTGGGGAATTTAGGAAAACCTGAGGAATTTAGGAAAACCTGGAGAATTTAGGAAAACCTGGGGAATTTAGAAAAACCTGGGGAATTTAGGAAAACCTGGGTAATTTAAAAAAAACCTGGGGAATTTAGGAAAACCTGGGGAATTTAGAAAAACCTGGGGAATTTAGGAAAACCTGGGGAATTTAGAAAAACCTGGGGAATCTAGGAAAACCTGGGGAATTTAGGAAAACCTGGGGAATTTAGGAAAACCTGGGGAATTTAGAAAAACCTGGAGAATTTAGGAAAACCTGGGGAATTTAGAAAAACCTGGGGAATCTAGGAAAACCTGGGGAATTTAGGAAAACCTGGGGAATTTAGGAAAACCTGGGGAATTTAGGAAAACCTGGGGAATTCAGAAAAACCTGGGGAATCTAGGAAAACCTGGGAAATTTAGGAAAACCTGAGGAATTCTAAAAAAACCTGGGGAATTTAGAAAAACCTGGGGAATTTAGGAAAACCTGGGGAATTTAGGACAACCTGGAGAATTTAGGAAAACCTGGAGAATTTAGGAAAACCTGGGGAATTTAGAAAAACCTGGGGAATTTAGAAAAACCTGGGGAATCTAGGAAAACCTGGGGAATTTAGGAAAACCTGGGGAATTTAGGAAAACCTGGAGAATTTAGAAAAACCTGGGGAATCTAGGAAAACCTGGGGAATTTAGGAAAACCTGGGGAATTTAGGAAAACCTGGAGAATTTAGGAAAACCTGGGGAATTTAGAAAAACCTGGGGAATCTAGGAAAACCTGGGGAATTTAGGAAAACCTGGGGAATTTAGGAAAACCTGGGGAATTTAGAAAAACCTGGGGAATCTAGGAAAACCTGGGGAATTTAGGAAAACCTGGAGAATTTAGGAAAACCTGGAGAATTTAGGAAAACCTGGGGAATTTAGAAAAACCTGGGGAATCTAGGAAAACCTGGGGAATTTAGGAAAACCTGGGGAATTTAGGAAAACCTGGGGAATTTAGAAAAACCTGGGGAATCTAGGAAAACCTGGGGAATTTAGGAAAACCTGGGGAATTTAGGAAAACCTGGGGAATTTAGAAAAACCTGGGGAATCTAGGAAAACCTGGGGAATTTAGGAAAACCTGGGGAATCTAGGAAAACCTGGGGAATTTAGGAAAACCTGGGGAATTTAGGAAAACCTGGGGAATTCAGGAAAACCTGGGGAATTCAGGAAAACCTGGGGAATTTAGAAAAACCTGGGTAATTTAGGAAAACCTGAGGAATTTCAAAAAAAACCTGGGGAATTTAGAAAAACCTGGGGAATTTAGGAAAACCTGGGGAATTAAGGAAAACCTGGGGAATTTAGGAAAACCTGGGGAATTTAGGAAAACCTGGGGAATTTAGAAAAACCTGGGGAATTTAGGAAAACCTGGGGAATTTAAAAAAACCTGGGGAATTTAGGAAAACCTGGGGAATTTAAAAAAAAAACCTGGGGAATTTAGGAAAACCTGGGGAATTTTAAAAAAAACCTGGGGAATTTAAAAAAAAACCTGGAGAATTTAGAAAAACCTGGGTAATTTAGGAAAACCTGAGGAATTTAGGAAAACCTGGGTAATTCGGGAAAACCTGGGGAATTTAGGAAAACCTGGGGAATTTAGGAAAACCTGGGGAATTTTTAAAAAACCTGGGGAATTTAGAAAAACCTGGGGAATCTAGGAAAACCTGGGGAATTTAGGAAAACCTGGGGAATTTAGGAAAACCTGGGGAATTTAAAAAAAAACCTGGGGAATTTAGAAAAACCTGGGGAATTTAGGAAAACCTGGGGAATTTAAAAAAAAACCTGGGGAATTTAGGAAAACCTGGGGAATTTAGAAAAACCTGGGTAATTTAGGAAAACCTGGGGAATTTAAAAGGAAAAACCTGGGGAATTTAGGAAAACCTGGGGAATTTAGGAAAACCTGGGGAATTTAGGAAAACCTGGGGAATTTAGGAAAACCTGGGGAATTTAGGAAAACCTGGGGAATTTAGGAAAACCTGGGGAATTTAGGAAAACCTGGGGAATTTAGGAAAACCTGGGGAATTTAGGAAAACCTGGGGAATTTAGGAAAACCTGGGGAATTTAGGAAAACCTGGGGAATTTAGGAAAACCTGGGGAATTTAGGAAAACCTGGGGAATTTAGGAAAACCTGGGGAATTTAGGAAAACCTGGGGAATTTAGGAAAACCTGGGGAATTTAGGAAAACCTGGGGAATTTAGGAAAACCTGGGGAATTTAGAAAAACCTGGGGAATTTAGGAAAACCTGGGGAATTTATGAAAACCTGGGGAATTAAAAAAAACCTGGGGAATTTAGAAAAACCTGGGGAATTCAGGATAACCTGGGGAATTAAAAAAAAACCTGGGGAATTTAGAAAAACCTGGGGAATTTAGGAAAACCTGGGTAATTTAAAAAAAACCTGGGGAATTTAGGAAAACCTGGGGAATTTAAAAAAAAAACCTGGGGAATTTAGGAAAACCTGGGGAATTTAGAAAAACCTGGGTAATTTAGGAAAGCCTGAGGAATTTCAAAAAAAAAACCTGGGGAATTTAGGAAAACCTGGGTAATTCGGGAAAACCTGGGGAATTTAGGAAAAACTGGGGAATTTAGAAAAACCTGGGGAATTTAGGAAAACCTGGGGAATTTAGGAAAACCTGAGGAATTTAGGAAAACCTGGGGAATCTAGAAAAACCTGGGGAATTTAGGAAAACCTGGGGAATTTAGGAAAACCTGGGGAATTTAGGAAAACCTGGGGAATTTAGGAAAACCTGGGGAATTTAGGAAAACCTGGGGAATTTAGGAAAACCTGAGGAATTTAGGAAAACCTGGAGAATTTAGGAAAACCTGGGGAATTTAGGAAAACCTGGGGAATTTAGGAAAACCTGGGGAATTTAGGAAAACCTGGGGAATTTTAAAAAAACCTGGGGAATTTAGAAAAACCTGGGGAATTTAGGAAAACCTGGGGAATTTATGAAAACCTGGGGAATTTAAAAAAAACCTGGGGAATTTAGGAAAACCTGGGGAATTTAGGAAAACCTGGGGAATTTAGAAAAACCTGGGGAATTTAGAAAAACCTGGGGAATTTAGGAAAACCTGGGGAATTTAGAAAAACCTGGGGAATTTAGGAAAACCTGGGGAATTTAGGAAAACCTGGGGAATTTAGGAAAACCTGGGGAATTTAGAAAAACCTGGGGAATTTAGGAAAACCTGGGGAATTTAGGAAAACCTGGGGAATTTAGGAAAACCTGGGGAATTTAGGAAAACCTGGGGAATTTTAAAAAAACCTGGGGAATTTAGAAAAACCTGGGGAATTTAGGAAAACCTGGGGAATTTATGAAAACCTGGGGAATTTTAGAAAAAACCTGGGGAATTTAGGAAAACCTGGGGAATTTAGGATAACCTGGGGAATTAAAAAAAACCTGGGGAATTTAGAAAAACCTGGGGAATTTAGGAAAACCTGGGTAATTTAAAAAAAACCTGGGGAATTTAGGAAAACCTGGGGAATTAAGGAAAACCTGGGGAATTTAGGAAAACCTGGGGAATTTAGAAAAACCTGGGGAATTTAGGAAAACCTGGGGAATTCAGGAAAACCTGGGGAATTAAAAAAAACCTGGGGAATCTAGGAAAACCTGGGGAATTTAGGAAAACCTGAGGAATTATAAAAAAACCTGGGGAATTAAGGAAAACCTGGGGAATTAAAAAAAACCTGGGGAATCTAGGAAAACCTGGGGAATTCAGAAAAACCTGGGGAATTTAGGAAAACCTGAGGAATTTAGGAAAACCTGGAGAATTTAGGAAAACCTGGGAAATTTAGAAAAACCTGGGGAATTTAGGAAAACCTGGGGAATTCAGGAAAACCTGGGGAATTAAAAAAAACCTGGGGAATCAAGGAAAACCTGGGGAATTTAGGAAAACCTGAGGAATTTCAAAAAAAACCTGGGGAATTTAGGAAAACCTGGGGAATTAAAAAAAACCTGGGGAATCTAGGAAAACCTGGGGAATTTAGAAAAACCTGGGGAATTTAGGAAAACCTGAGGAATTTAGGAAAACCTGGAGAATTTAGGAAAACCTGGAGAATTTAGAAAAACCTGGGGAATTTAGGAAAACCTGGGGAATTCAGGAAAACCTGGGGAATTAAAAAAAACCTGGGGAATCAAGGAAAACCTGGGGAATTTAGGAAAACCTGAGGAATTTCAAAAAAAACCTGGGGAATTTAGGAAAACCTGGGGAATTTAGAAAAACCTGGGGAATTTTAAAAAAAACCTGGGGAATTTAGGAAAACCTGGGGAATTTAGAAAAACCTGGGGAATTTAGGAAAACCTGGGGAATTTAGAAAAACCTGGGTAATTTAGGAAAACCTTGGGAATTCAGGAAAACCTGGGGAATTCAGGAAAACCTGGGGAATTTAGAAAAACCTGGGTAATTTAGGAAAACCTGAGGAATTTCAAAAAAAACCTGAGGAATTTAGGAAAACCTGGGGAATAAAAAAAAACCTGGGGAATTAAAAAAAAACCTGGGGAATTTAGGAAAACCTGGGGAATTTAGAAAAACCTGGGGAATTTAGGAAAATCTGGGGAATTTAGAAAAACCTGGGTAATTTAGAAAAACCTGGGTAATTTAGGAAAACCTGGGGAATTCAGGAAAACCTGGGGAATTCAGGAAAACCTGGGGAATTCAGGAAAACCTGGGGAATTTAGAAAAACCTGGGTAATTTAGGAAAACCTGAGGAATTTCAAAAAAAACCTGGGGAATTTAGGAAAACCTGGGGAATTAAAAAAAACCTAGGGAATTTAAAAAAACCTGGGGAATTTAGGAAAACCTGGGGAATTTAGAAAAACCTGGGGAATTTAGGAAAACCTGGGGAATTTAGAAAAACCTGGGTAATTTAGGAAAACCTGAGGAATTTCAAAAAAAACCTGGGGAATTTAGGAAAACCTGGGGAATTAAAAAAAACCTAGGGAATTTTCAAAAAAACCTGGGGAATTTAGGAAAACCTGGGGAATTTAGAAAAACCTGGGTAATTTAGGAAAACCTGAGGAATTTCAAAAAAACCTGGGGAATTTAGGAAAACCTGGGGAATTTAAAAAAACCTAGGGAATTTAAAAAAACCTGGGGAATTTAGGAAAACCTGGGGAATTTAGAAAAACCTGGGGAATTTAGGAAAACCTGGGGAATTTAGAAAAACCTGGGTAATTTAGGAAAACCTGAGGAATTTAGAAAAACCTGGGTAATTTAGGAAAACCTGGGGAATTCAGGAAAACCTGGGGAATTCAGGAAAACCTGGGGAATTAAAAAAAAAGCTGGGGAATTAAAAAAAAAACCTGGGGAATTTAGGAAAACCTGGGGAATTTAGAAAAACCTGGGGAATTTAGGAAAATCTGGGGAATTTAGAAAAACCTGGGTAATTTAGGAAAACCTGGGGAATTCAGGAAAACCTGGGGAATTCAGGAAAACCTGGGGAATTCAGGAAAACCTGGGGAATTTAGAAAAACCTGGGTAATTTAGGAAAACCTGAGGAATTTCAAAAAAAACCTGGGGAATTTAGGAAAACCTGGGGAATTAAAAAAAAACTAAGGAATTTTAAAAAAAACCTGGGGAATTTAGGAAAACCTGGGCAATTTAGGAAAACCTGGGGAATTTAGGAAAACCTGAGGAATTTAGAAAAACCTGGGTAATTTAGGAAAACCTGGGGAATTCAGGAAAACCTGGGGAATTCAGGAAAACCTGGGGAATTCAGGAAAACCTGGGGAATTTAGAAAAACCTGGGTAATTTAGGAAAACCTGAGGAATTTCAAAAAAAACCTGGGGAATTTAGGAAAACCTGGGGAATTAAAAAAAACCTAGGGAATTTAAAAAAAAACCTGGGGAATTTAGGAAAACCTGGGGAATTTAGGAAAACCTGGGGAATTTAGGAAAACCTGGGGAATTTAGAAAAACCTGGGTAATTTAGGAAAACCTGGGGAATTCAGGAAAACCTGGGGAATTCAGGAAAACCTGGGGAATTTAGAAAAACCTGGGTAATTTAGGAAAACCTGGGGAATTCAGGAAAACCTGGGGAATTTAAAAAAAACCTGGGGAATTTAGGAAAACCTGGGGAATTTAGGAAAACCTGGGGAATTAAAAAAAACCTGGGGAATTAAAAAAAAACCTGGGGAATTTAGGAAAACCTGGGGAATTTAGAAAAACCTGGGGAATTTAGGAAAATCTGGGGAATTTAGGAAAACCTGGGGAATTCAGGAAAACCTGGGTAATTTAGGAAAACCTGAGGAATTTCAAAAAAAACCTGGGGAATTTAGAAAAACCTGGGTAATTTAGGAAAACCTGAGGAATTTCAAAAAAAACCTGGGGAATTTAGGAAAACCTGGGGAATTAAAAAAAACCTAGGGAATTTTAAAAAAACCTGGGGAATTTAGGAAAACCTGGGGAATTTAGGAAAACCTGGGGAATTAAAAAAAAACCTGGGGAATTAAAAAAAAACCTGGGGAATTTAGGAAAACCTGGGGAATTTAGAAAAACCTGGGGAATTTAGGAAAATCTGGGGAATTTAGAAAAACCTGGGTAATTTAGGAAAACCTGTTGAATTCAGGAAAACCTGGGGAATTCAGGAAAACCTGGGGAATTCAGGAAAACCTGGGGAATTTAGAAAAACCTGGGTAATTTAGGAAAACCTGAGGAATTTCAAAAAAACCTGGGGAATTTAGGAAAACCTGGGGAATTTAAAAAAAAACCTAGGGAATTTAAAAAAAAACCTGGGGAATTTAGGAAAACCTGGGGAATTTAGGAAAACCTGGGGAATTTAGGAAAACCTGGGGAATTTAGAAAAACCTGGGTAATTTAGGAAAACCTGGGGAATTCAGGAAAACCTGGGGAATTCAGGAAAACCTGGGGAATTCAGAAAAACCTGGGTAATTTAGGAAAACCTGAGGAATTTCAAAAAAAACCTGGGGAATTTAGAAAAACCTGGGTAATTTAGGAAAACCTGAGGAATTTCAAAAAAAAACCTGGGGAATTTAGGAAAACCTGGGGAATTTAGAAAAACCTGGGTAATTTAGGAAAACCTGGGGAATTTAGGAAAACCTGGGGAATTTAGGAAAACCTGGGGAATTCAGGAAAACCTGGGGAATTCAGGAAACCCTGGGGAATTCAGAAAAACCTGGGTAATTTAGGAAAACCTGAGGAATTTCAAAAAAAACCTGGGGAATTTAGAAAAACCTGGGTAATTTAGGAAAACCTGAGGAATTTCAAAAAAAAACCTGGGGAATTTAGGAAAACCTGGGGAATTCAGGAAAACCTGGGTAATTTAGGAAAACCTGGGGAATTCAGAAAAACCTGGGTAATTTAGGAAAACCTGAGGAATTTCAAAAAAAACCTGGGGAATTTAGAAAAGCCTGGGTAATTTAGGAAAACCTGAGGAATTTCAAAAAAAACCTGGGGAATTTAGGAAAACCTGGGGAATTAAAAAAAACCTAGGGAATTTAAAAAAAACCTGGGGAATTTAGGAAAACCTGGGGAATTAAAAAAAACCTGGGGAATTTAGGAAAACCTGGGGAATTTAGGAAAACCTGGGGAATTTAGAAAAACCTGGGTAATTTAGAAAAACCTGGGTAATTTAGGAAAACCTGGGGAATTTAGGAAAACCTGGGGAATTAAAAAAAACCTAGGGAATTTAAAAAAACCTGGGGAATTTAGGAAAACCTGGGGAATTTAGAAAAACCTGGGGAATTTAGGAAAACCTGGGGAATTTAGAAAAACCTGGGTAATTTAGGAAAACCTGAGGAATTTCAAAAAAAACCTGGGGAATTTAGGAAAACCTGGGGAATTAAAAAAAACCTAGGGAATTTTCAAAAAAACCTGGGGAATTTAGGAAAACCTGGGGAATTTAGAAAAACCTGGGTAATTTAGGAAAACCTGAGGAATTTCAAAAAAAACCTGGGGAATTTAGGAAAACCTGGGGAATTAAAAAAAACCTAGGGAATTTAAAAAAACCTGGGGAATTTAGGAAAACCTGGGGAATTTAGAAAAACCTGGGGAATTTAGGAAAACCTGGGGAATTTAGAAAAACCTGGGGAATTTAGGAAAATCTGGGGAATTTAGAAAAACCTGGGTAATTTAGGAAAACCTGGGGAATTCAGGAAAACCTGGGGAATTCAGGAAAACCTGGGGAATTCAGGAAAACCTGGGGAATTAAAAAAAAACCTGGGGAATTTAGGAAAACCTGGGGAATTTAGAAAAACCTGGGGAATTTAGGAAAATCTGGGGAATTTAGAAAAACCTGGGTAATTTAGGAAAACCTGGGGAATTCAGGAAAACCTGGGGAATTCAGGAAAACCTGGGGAATTCAGGAAAACCTGGGGAATTTAGAAAAACCTGGGTAATTTAGGAAAACCTGAGGAATTTCAAAAAAAACCTGGGGAATTTAGGAAAACCTGGGGAATTAAAAAAAAACTAAGGAATTTTAAAAAAAACCTGGGGAATTTAGGAAAACCTGGGCAATTTAGGAAAACCTGGGGAATTTAGGAAAACCTGAGGAATTTAGAAAAACCTGGGTAATTTAGGAAAACCTGGGGAATTCAGGAAAACCTGGGGAATTCAGGAAAACCTGGGGAATTCAGGAAAACCTGGGGAATTTAGAAAAACCTGGGTAATTTAGGAAAACCTGAGGAATTTCAAAAAAACCTGGGGAATTTAGGAAAACCTGGGGAATTAAAAAAACCTAGGGAATTTAAAAAAAAACCTGGGGAATTTAGGAAAACCTGGGGAATTTAGGAAAACCTGGGGAATTTAGGAAAACCTGGGGAATTTAGAAAAACCTGGGTAATTTAGGAAAACCTGGGGAATTCAGGAAAACCTGGGGAATTCAGGAAAACCTGGGGAATTTAGAAAAACCTGGGTAATTTAGGAAAACCTGGGGAATTCAGGAAAACCTGGGGAATTTAAAAAAAAACCTGGGGAATTTAGGAAAACCTGGGGAATTTAGGAAAACCTGGGGAATTAAAAAAAACCTGGGGAATTAAAAAAAAACCTGGGGAATTTAGGAAAACCTGGGGAATTTAGAAAAACCTGGGGAATTTAGGAAAATCTGGGGAATTTAGGAAAACCTGGGGAATTCAGGAAAACCTGGGTAATTTAGGAAAACCTGAGGAATTTCAAAAAAAACCTGGGGAATTTAGAAAAACCTGGGTAATTTAGGAAAACCTGAGGAATTTCAAAAAAAACCTGGGGAATTTAGGAAAACCTGGGGAATTAAAAAAAACCTAGGGAATTTTAAAAAAAACCTGGGGAATTTAGGAAAACCTGGGGAATTTAGGAAAACCTGGGGAATTAAAAAAAAACCTGGGGAATTAAAAAAAAACCTGGGGAATTTAGGAAAACCTGGGGAATTTAGAAAAACCTGGGGAATTTAGGAAAATCTGGGGAATTTAGAAAAACCTGGGTAATTTAGGAAAACCTGTTGAATTCAGGAAAACCTGGGGAATTCAGGAAAACCTGGGGAATTCAGGAAAACCTGGGGAATTTAGAAAAACCTGGGTAATTTAGGAAAACCTGAGGAATTTCAAAAAAAACCTGGGGAATTTAGGAAAACCTGGGGAATTAAAAAAAACCTAGGGAATTTTAAAAAAAACCTGGGGAATTTAGGAAAACCTGGGGAATTTAGGAAAACCTGGGGAATTTAGGAAAACCTGGGGAATTTAGAAAAACCTGGGTAATTTAGGAAAACCTGGGGAATTCAGGAAAACCTGGGGAATTCAGGAAAACCTGGGGAATTCAGAAAAACCTGGGTAATTTAGGAAAACCTGAGGAATTTCAAAAAAAACCTGGGGAATTTAGAAAAACCTGGGTAATTTAGGAAAACCTGAGGAATTTCAAAAAAAAACCTGGGGAATTTAGGAAAACCTGGGGAATTTAGAAAAACCTGGGTAATTTAGGAAAACCTGGGGAATTTAGGAAAACCTGGGGAATTTAGGAAAACCTGGGGAATTCAGGAAAACCTGGGGAATTCAGGAAAACCTGGGGAATTCAGAAAAACCTGGGTAATTTAGGAAAACCTGAGGAATTTCAAAAAAACCTGGGGAATTTAGAAAAACCTGGGTAATTTAGGAAAACCTGAGGAATTTCAAAAAAAAACCTGGGGAATTTAGGAAAACCTGGGGAATTCAGGAAAACCTGGGTAATTTAGGAAAACCTGGGGAATTCAGAAAAACCTGGGTAATTTAGGAAAACCTGAGGAATTTCAAAAAAAACCTGGGGAATTTAGAAAAGCCTGGGTAATTTAGGAAAACCTGAGGAATTTCAAAAAAAACCTGGGGAATTTAGGAAAACCTGGGGAATTAAAAAAAACCTAGGGAATTTAAAAAAAAACCTGGGGAATTTAGGAAAACCTGGGGAATTAAAAAAAAACCTGGGGAATTTAGGAAAACCTGGGGAATTTAGGAAAACCTGGGGAATTTAGAAAAACCTGGGTAATTTAGAAAAACCTGGGTAATTTAGGAAAACCTGGGGAATTCAGGAAAACCTGGGGAATTCAGGAAAACCTGGGGAATTCAGGAAATCTGGGGAATTTAGAAAAACCTGGGTAATTTAGGAAAACCTGGGGAATTAAAAAAAACCTAGGGAATTAAAAAAAAAACCTGGGGAATTTAGGAAAACCTGGGGAATTCAGGAAAACCTGGGGAATTTAAAAAAAAACCTAGGGAATTTTTTAAAAAACCTGGGGAATTTAGGAAAACCTGGGGAATTTAGAAAAACCTGGGGAATTTAGGAAAACCTGGGGAATTTAGAAAAACCTGGGTAATTTAGGAAAACCTGGGGAATTCAGGAAAACCTGGGGAATTCAGGAAAACCTGGGGAATTCAGAAAAACCTGGGTAATTTAGGAAAACCTGAGGAATTTCAAAAAAAAACCTGGGGAATTTAGAAAAACCTGGGTAATTTAGGAAAACCTGAGGAATTTCAAAAAAAAAACCTGGGGAATTAAAAAAAAAGCTGGGGAATTAAAAAAAAAACCTGGGGAATTTAGGAAAACCTGGGGAATTTAGAAAAACCTGGGGAATTTAATAAAAATCTGGGGAATTTAGAAAAACCTGGGTAATTTAGGAAAACCTGGGGAATTCAGGAAAACCTGGGGAATTCAGGAAAACCTGGGGAATTCAGGAAAACCTGGGGAATTTAGAAAAACCTGGGTAATTTAGGAAAACCTGAGGAATTTCAAAAAAAACCTGGGGAATTTAGGAAAACCTGGGGAATTAAAAAAAACCTAGGGAATTTTAAAAAAAACCTGGGGAATTTAGGAAAACCTGGGGAATTTAGGAAAACCTGGGGAATTAAAAAAAAACCTGGGGAATTTAGGAAAACCTGGGGAATTTAGGAAAACCTGGGGAATTTAGAAAAACCTGGGTAATTTAGAAAAACCTGGGTAATTTAGGAAAACCTGGGGAATTCAGGAAAACCTGGGGAATTCAGGAAAACCTGGGGAATTCAGGAAATCTGGGGAATTTAGAAAAACCTGGGTAATTTAGGAAAACCTGGGGAATTTAAAAAAACCTAGGGAATTAAAAAAACCTGGGGAATTTAGGAAAACCTGGGGAATTCAGGAAAACCTGGGGAATTTAAAAAAAACCTAGGGAATTTTTAAAAAACCTGGGGAATTTAGGAAAACCTGGGGAATTTAGAAAAACCTGGGGAATTTAGGAAAACCTGGGGAATTTAGAAAAACCTGGGTAATTTAGGAAAACCTGGGGAATTCAGGAAAACCTGGGGAATTCAGAAAAACCTGGGTAATTTAGGAAAACCTGAGGAATTTCAGAAAAACCTGGGGAATTTAGAAAAACCTGGGTAATTTAGGAAAACCTGAGGAATTTCAAAAAAAACCTGGGGAATTAAAAAAAAGCTGGGGAATTAAAAAAAAAACCTGGGGAATTTAGGAAAACCTGGGGAATTTAGAAAAACCTGGGGAATTTAATAAAAATCTGGGGAATTTAGAAAAACCTGGGTAATTTAGGAAAACCTGGGGAATTCAGGAAAACCTGGGGAATTCAGGAAAACCTGGGGAATTCAGGAAAACCTGGGGAATTTAGAAAAACCTGGGTAATTTAGGAAAACCTGAGGAATTCAGGAAAACCTGGGGAATTTAAAAAAAAACCTAGGGAATTAAAAAAAACCTAGGGAATTTTAAAAAAAACCTGGGGAATTTAGGAAAACCTGGGGAATTCAGAAAAACCTGGGTAATTTAGGAAAACCTGAGGAATTTCAAAAAAAACCTGGGGAATTTAGGAAAACCTGGGGAATTAAAAAAAACCTAGGGAATTTCTAAAAAAAACCTGGGGAATTTAGGAAAACCTGGGGAATTAAAAAAAACCTAGGGAATTTTAAAAAAAACCTGGGGAATTTAGGAAAACCTGGGGAATTTAGAAAAACCTGGGTAATTTAGGAAAACCTGGGGAATTCAGGAAAACCTGGGGAATTCAGGAAAACCTGGGGAATTCAGAAAAACCTGGGTAATTTAGGAAAACCTGAGGAATTTCAAAAAAAACCTGGGGAATTTAGAAAAACCTGGGTAATTTAGGAAAACCTGAGGAATTTCAAAAAAAACCTGGGGAATTTAGGAAAACCTGGGGAATTTAGAAAAACCTGGGTAATTTAGGAAAACCTGGGGAATTTAGGAAAACCTGGGGAATTTAGGAAAACCTGGGGAATTCAGGAAAACCTGGGGAATTCAGGAAACCCTGGGGAATTCAGAAAAACCTGGGTAATTTAGGAAAACCTGAGGAATTTCAAAAAAAACCTGGGGAATTTAGAAAAACCTGGGTAATTTAGGAAAACCTGAGGAATTTCAAAAAAAAACCTGGGGAATTTAGAAAAACCTGGGTAATTTAGGAAAACCTGAGGAATTTCAAAAAAAACCTGGGGAATTTAGGAAAACCTGGGGAATTAAAAAAAAAACCTAGGGAATTAAAAAAAAACCTGGGGAATTTAGGAAAACCTGGGGAATTCAGGAAAACCTGGGGAATTTAAAAAAAAACCTAGGGAATTTTTTAAAAAACCTGGGGAATTTAGGAAAACCTGGGGAATTTAGAAAAACCTGGGGAATTTAGGAAAACCTGGGGAATTCAGGAAAACCTGGGGAATTTAGAAAAACCTGGGTAATTTAGGAAAACCTGAGGAATTTCAAAAAAAACCTGGGGAATTTAGGAAAACCTGGGGAATTAAAAAAAACCTAGGGAATTTCTAAAAAAAACCTGGGGAATTTAGGAAAACCTGGGGAATTAAAAAAAACCTAGGGAATTTTTAAAAAAACCTGGGGAATTTAGGAAAACCTGGGGAATTTAGAAAAACCTGGGTAATTTAGGAAAACCTGGGGAATTCAGGAAAACCTGGGGAATTCAGGAAAACCTGGGGAATTCAGAAAAACCTGGGTAATTTAGGAAAACCTGAGGAATTTCAAAAAAAACCTGGGGAATTTAGAAAAACCTGGGTAATTTAGGAAAACCTGAGGAATTTCAAAAAAAACCTGGGGAATTTAGGAAAACCTGGGGAATTTAGAAAAACCTGGGTAATTTAGGAAAACCTGGGGAATTTAGGAAAACCTGGGGAATTTAGGAAAACCTGGGGAATTCAGGAAAACCTGGGGAATTCAGGAAACCCTGGGGAATTCAGAAAAACCTGGGTAATTTAGGAAAACCTGAGGAATTTCAAAAAAAACCTGGGGAATTTAGAAAAACCTGGGTAATTTAGGAAAACCTGAGGAATTTCAAAAAAAAAACCTGGGGAATTTAGAAAAACCTGGGTAATTTAGGAAAACCTGAGGAATTTCAAAAAAAACCTGGGGAATTTAGGAAAACCTGGGGAATTAAAAAAAAACCTAGGGAATTAAAAAAAAAACCTGGGGAATTTAGGAAAACCTGGGGAATTCAGGAAAACCTGGGGAATTTAAAAAAAAACCTAGGGAATTTTTTAAAAAACCTGGGGAATTTAGGAAAACCTGGGGAATTTAGAAAAACCTGGGGAATTTAGGAAAACCTGGGGAATTTAGAAAAACCTGGGTAATTTAGGAAAACCTGGGGAATTCAGGAAAACCTGGGGAATTCAGGAAAACCTGGGGAATTCAGAAAAACCTGGGTAATTTAGGAAAACCTGAGGAATTTCAAAAAAACCTGGGGAATTCAGAAAAACCTGGGTAATTTAGGAAAACCTGAGGAATTTAGAAAAACCTGGGGAATTTAGGAAAACCTGGGGAATTCAGGAAAACCTGGGGAATTTAGGAAAACCTGGGGAATTTAAAAAAAACCTGGGGAATTTAAGAAAAACCTGGGGAATTTAGGAAAACCTGGGGAATTTAGAAAAACCTGGGGAATTTAGGAAAACCTGGGGAATTTAGAAAAACCTGGGGAATTTAGGAAAACCTGGGGAATTCAGGAAAACCTGGGGAATTCAGGAAAACCTGGGGAATTCAGAAAAACCTGGGGAATTTAGAAAAACCTGGGTAATTTAGGAAAACCTGAGGAATTTCAAAAAAAACCTGGGGAATTTAGGAAAACCTGGGGAATTTAGAAAAACCTGGGGAATTTAAAAAAAACCTGGGGAATTTAGGAAAACCTGGGGAATTTAGAAAAACCTGGGGAATTTAGGAAAACCTGGGGAATTTAGAAAAACCTGGGGAATTTAGGAAAACCTGGGGAATTCAGGAAAACCTGGGGAATTCAGGAAAACCTGGGGAATTCAGAAAAACCTGGGTAATTTAGGAAAACCTGAGGAATTTCAAAAAAAACCTGGGGAATTTAGAAAAACCTGGGTAATTTAGGAAAACCTGAGGAATTTCAAAAAAAAACCTGGGGAATTTAGGAAAACCTGGGGAATTCAGGAAAACCTGGGTAATTTAGGAAAACCTGGGGAATTTAGGAAAACCTGGGGAATTTAGGAAAACCTGGGGAATTTAGGAAAACCTGGGGAATTTCAGGAAAACCTGGGGAATTTAGGAAAACCTGGGGAATTTAGAAAAACCTGGGGAATTTAGGAAAACCTGGGGAATTTAGGAAAACCTGGGGAATTTAGGAAAACCTGGGGAATTTAGGAAAACCTGGGGAATTTCAGGAAAACCTGGGGAATTTAGAAAAACCTGGGTAATTTAGGAAAACCTGAGGAATTTCAAAAAAAACCTGGGGAATTTAGGAAAACCTGGGTAATTTAGGAAAACCTGGGGAATTTCAGAAAAACCTGGGGAATTTAGGAAAACCTGGGGAATTTAGGAAAACTTTGGAAATTCAGGAAAACCTGGGTAATTAAAAAAAAAACCTGGGGAATTTAGGAAAACCTGGGGAATTCGGGAAAACCTGGGGAATTCAGAAAAACCTGGGGAATTTAGAAAAACCTGAGTAATTTAGGAAAACCTGGGTAATTAAAAAAAAAAAACCTGGGGAATTTAGGAAAACCTGGGGAATTCAGGAAAACCTGGGGAATTTAGAAAAACCTGGGGAATTTAGGAAAACCTGGGGAATTTAGGAAAACTTTGGAAATTCAGGAAAACCTGGGTAATTAAAAAAAACCTGGGGAATTTAGAAAAACCTGAGTAATTTAGGAAAACCTGGGTAATTAAAAAAAAAACCTGGGGAATTTAGGAAAACCTGGGGAATTCAGGAAAACCTGGGGAATTTAGAAAAACCTGGGGAATTTAGGAAAACCTGGGGAATTTAGGAAAACTTTGGAAATTTAGGAAAACCTGGGTAATTTAAAAAAAAACCTGGCGAATTCAGGAAAACCTGGGTAATTAAAAAAAACCTGGGGAATTTAGGAAAACCTGGGTAATTTTTAAAAAAACCTGGGGAATTTAGGAAAACCTGGGGAATTTAGAAAAACCTGGGTAATTTAGGAACGTCTTTCACATTCTTGTGCTCCCTCATCTATGTTTATCTATGGCTGGACGCAATGACCCCCCCCCCTAGCAGGTCTAAGGAGAAGCGGAGAGACATAGAGACAGTGTGAAGTTTTGAAAATAACTCTTTTCATTTCCAAAATTGGAAGATAATCGTTTTATTTTCGATTTCTGCAAGATGAGAGCTTCAAAATAAGTCTAAACATGCTTAGGTTCGGTGAAAAATTAGAATTGACTTCAAAGGCGGCGAAAATATTCCACAGAAGCTCGGCCCTCTTTCGATGTTTTTGTCTGAAATTTGAGGTACCACCAGATTTAAGTCATAGAAAAGACATATCTGAGAGCCTGAAAAAACACGGTTTTCTAGATAGTTACAAATTTATTACAGAAGAATGATTAAATATAGAAATATACAAATAACGATAAATCGGATAAAAAAGAGAATTACAATATAGTCACTCCAACATCTTTCTCTGCTTCCGTCTCATTGCCCAACGACACTCATCGTAGAATTCCATCATAATTCTGTCCATTGCTTGCTGTGCGTCGGCATTTGTGAAGTCTGACGTAGATGGGATCTGGAAAAATTATCCTAGTTTAGGGATTACACTTTTAATGAAGTTTATCACAAGCCCAGGTAGTGATATAACCTTAAAACATGTAACAGAAGCGTCGTTGGACATGGAAAGCCGGGAGGTGTCCCGTAAAACATGTATTAGAAGAGCCCCCCACTCTGTTGAGTTTCAGCTTAATTATCTCGATTCCTATGAGAGCTATCAAAAATCATTCAACTAATGAAACATACACCATAATCTCAAAAAGAAAGTGTTTTTAGAAAGACTTGAGAATTTTTTGAAACTTTAGAGTATAGTACTTTCGAACATGCTCATTACAGTGCTGTTGTTATTTTTAGCCTGTATCGACTCACAAAAAAGTTATGGGCTCTTAAAGTGATTTCAGTACTAATTTCTCACTTTTCGAGCAAATTTTTGAAGGGGTTAATAACAGTTTTTCGGAATTTTCTAATTGTGAATCGAATTTTGAAAATTTTCTCTACAATCTCATGAAGTTTCCCCATTAAAAAATTGTTCGAAAACGGTAGTTAGGGTGAAAGAAAGTCATCAAATAATCTGTAAACTGATAAAATGTTTATCATAATATCACAAACATTTTATCAGTTGGAAAAAATTTTGATATCTCTCATAGGAACGAAGATAATTGAGCTCTAAGTTCATGTAAAGGTTGGGCTTCTCAATACAGTAGTAACGCTTTCTCCACTACTGGCAGCCATCACAAGCTTAGATAACGATTCACTAAAACTGATGAAAATGCTTACATCTGAATCCATAACCCATAATTCAGGAGGCCGGGGCTCGATTTCGCCTTTGTACCAACCCGGCACGTCCCATGTATCCACGGGGACATCCTCAAATTGCTCCTTGAATGGTGGTGGTGAGGTAGTCTGGAAAGTTGATGTTTTAAAAGATTATAGTTCTAAAACGCTATTTCAGCTGTTTTCACCTTTTACGCCACTGACACTGTTCGCTCCGAAGATGCGCTCGGCTGCTCCAGCATGAAGCGCAGCCGATCCTTGACAGGAACCGCCTCGGCCTCCTTGTCCCTCTGCTCCTTCAAAGATTCCTCCATAGATTGCTCAAGGAGCATTTTTTCGGCTTTGCTCATCTAAAAAATTATCAGGATAAACAGACTGACGGATAGAAAAATAAAAAATCCCTACATTCCGAAAAGGTCATTCCGAACACTCCTGGTTGTCATATTTATCAACCCACTTTTCGAAGAATCAAAATCAATCAGAAAAATAGAAGTTTAAAATCTCCAAACTCTATCTAGGAACTCTCAAGTTCTCAGCAGAATAACTTCAGTCAATTTTTCGCTTTTTACACCAAATAGTTCATATTCATCAACTCACCTTTTGAAAAAATCGAAAACACCCATTCAACAGGACCCGAAAGTTTTAATGAATAATCAGAAAAATAAGGGAACTTCCCAGAATCCATACATTTAAAGGATTCTCTGGAAAGTTCCCGAGAATATATAGACGTCCATTCTGCCAGGTCGTCGAAACAAGACTGAGCTGTGTGTGTATAAGCGGGACTAGAGGTCGAATCGATTGCGTCTCTCATATTTTGCGTCTCGTCTCTCGCATTCTTGTGCTCCCTCATCGATGTTCCTCTGTGGCTGGACGCAATGGCCCCCCCCCCCCCATAGCAGGTCAAAGGAGAGACGGAGAGACATAGAGACAGTGTGAAGTTTTGTACATAACTCTTTTCAATTCCAAAGTTGAATGATAATTGCTTTACTTTCAAGTTCTGAGAGATGAGAGCTTCAAAATGAGTTCAAACATGGATAGGTTTCTTGAAAATTGGAAATGACTTCAAAAGCGTACTAAATATTCCACTGAAGCCCGGCTCTCTTTTAATTTTTTTTGTCTGACATTTGAGTTACCACCAGATTTAAGTCATATAAAAGACATACCGTACTTCCTCTAATAGAAGCTGTTGCATTCTATGCATACTTCCATTAGTTTTATATTTGATCTACCAAATTATTTGTGATCTACCCTCCTTCTTTGAGCGCCCTTTTCTGGCACTTTTCTTCCTAGTTGTTTCCTTGGTCAGAACCCCTTCTTCTTTGGGGCTGACAAACCCTTCTCACTCTAGTCCTAGTTTCCCCCAATCAGCTCTCTCCCCAGTCTCCGTCTATCCCTGTATTCTTGTACATCTTTAGTACCTGAATAAATCTAGTATTCTATAACTCCTATTCCTATTCCTAGTCCGGCTCAAAATGCCGGATCCCAAGGACTTAACAACTGGCGATCAGGCAAAGGCTATGGCTGATCTCACCCAACAAATCGCCTCCTTGATCAACGTCTTCGGAGAACTCGTCAAGCAGTCTCCAACAACAACAACTGCCACCAATGGGACAAGTCAACTGGTAGAATCTATTTCCACAAGGATTCCAAACTTCGTCTACGAGCCAGATGAGGATCTCACCTTTGATGCGTGGTACAGCAGATATGAAGACGTCATCACCAAGGATGGAGCAACTCTCACAGATGAGGTCAAAGCAAGGTTAGTTTTAGCTAAACTCAACGCTAAAGAGTATTCCCACTTTGCAAATCGTATCCTCCCGGAAACTCCAAACTCCCTCAAGTTCGAGGACCTCGTTCCGAAGCTCAAGGAGACGTTCAAGTCGACCTCATCGATCTTCCGGAAGCGTCAGGAGTTCCTTCGCACAGAATACGATGGCTCATCCATCGAAGAGTACACTGGGCTCGTGTTGCGACGGTTCACGTCATCAGAGTTCAAAGCCATGACTGATGATCAAATGTGCTGCATGGTCTGGATAAATGGATTAAGAGACAACAGCTACTCGGATATCCGTACAAAAGCACTCCAGATCATGGAAGCAAAGCCAAAATGTACACTGCTCGAGCTGGAAAAGGATATCAAACGTCTACTTGATGTGAGAGCCGATTCCAAGAGTGTGTGCAGAGTTGCAAAGCCAAATGAGATCAACGCCATCCACCAAAAATCATCAAATCGGGATAAACCATTGAAGCCACCACCTTCACCCTGCTTTAAATGCGGAGGCAACCACTGGGCCAGAGACTGTCAGAAACAGGTCAAATGCATTTTGTGTCAAAAAGACGGACATATTGCCAAGTTTTGCAGATCCAAGAAACGGGAAGCAAACTCACAAAAAGGCAACTTCAACAGAATCAAATCAGTCATCGTCGGATCAGCTTCCAGTTCTCAACTCAACCGTATCTACCGTATTGTGACCATCAACGGAACGAAGATTCAAATGCAGTTAGACACCGGAGCTGATGTCACACTGATGAGCACTAAAGATTGGAATCGATTGGGTCGCCCATCTCTACAGGCACCCACTATCCAAGTAAAGTCGGCTAATCATCAACCAATAGCCGTCAAAGGATCATTCCAATGTCAATTCAATCTGAATGGAACATCAGCAACTGGAATAGCTCATGTTGCTGAAACTGGAACTCTTCTGGGAACAGACTGGATCTCAAAGGATCAAAAGCTCTGGAACATCCTCAATCCAAGTCAAGTCAGCGCAGTTAGCTCCGAGGCTGGATCAGCATGCACCGACCTGGACATCACTCGGAACAGACTGAAAGCTGAGTTGAATAATGAGTTTTCAGACGTGTTTAAACCAGAACTAGGTCGATGTACCAAGACAAAAGCATCGCTCCTACTCAAACCAGATGCCAAACCAGTGTTCCGTAAAGCTAGACCAGTCCCATTCGCCGCATTGCCTACTGTGTCAGAGGAGCTTGATCGTCTGCAACAAGCAGGTGTCATCTCTCCAGTGGAGCATTCCGAGTGGGCAGCACCAATAGTACTGGTCAAGAAGAAAAATGGATCGCTGAGGATGTGTGCAGATTTTTCTACGGGTCTCAATGACGCCATCCAACTGCATCAGCATCCACTGCCAACCGCTGACGACATCTTCGTCACTCTAAACGGTGGGAAGTATTTTTCTCAGATAGATCTTGCCGAAGCCTATTTTCAGATTGAACTGGATGAGCAAGCCAAGAAGATGCTATGCATTAACACTCACAAAGGATTGTTCAGCTACAATCGACTGGCATTTGGAGTCAAGTCTGCGCCTGGATCCTTCCAACAAATCATGGATTCAATGATCACTGGTCTGGAAGGGACAGCAGCTTACCTTGATGATGTCATCATCTCGGGATCATCAATTGAAGAGCACAACCAAAGATTGATGGCACTGATGAAGCGAATCAATGATTATGGATTCCGGATCCGACTGGAAAAGTGCACGTTCTTGATGGAAAGAATCACATTCCTTGGATTCATCATAGACAAAGATGGAAGACGTCCGGATCCAGAAAAGATCGCTGCCGTTCAGCAAATGCCACCACCTACCAACGACGGCCAAGTCCGATCGTTCCTTGGATTCATCCAATTCTATGGATCGTTTGTCAAGGAGTTGTTCAGGCTCCGCCCACCACTGGATGCTCTCACCAAGAAGGATGCCAAATTCCTCTGGACTTCTCAATGTCAAAAGTCATTCGACCGTGTCAAGCAGATACTCCAATCGGATTTATTGCTCACACACTTTGATCCAAACCTTCCGATCATCGTGGCTGCCGATGCCTCGCAATACGGTATCGGAGCAGTTATCTCTCACAGATTTCCAGATGGCTCCGAGAAAGCTATCTACCACATCAGCAAAGCTCTCACTGCCCCACAACGGAACTACAGTCAGATTGAAAAAGAAGCTTTTGGACTCATCACCGCTGTCACGAAGTTCCACAAGTTCCTTTATGGCCGCCACTTCACGCTGAGGACCGACCACAAGCCATTGCTGACAATATTTGGAGATAAAAAAGGTATACCTCTTTACAGTGCTAACCGTCTCCAGCGTTGGGCAATCATACTTCTCAACTACGACTTCACCATCGAGTACGTCAACACCAATCACTTCGGACAAGCCGATGCTCTGTCAAGATTGATTTCGGACCAAATCCAGCAAAAGGAGTGTGAAGATCGTGTCGTTGCTCAAATCGAATCAGAAGTCATCACAAATCTGGTTTCAACCTGCGAGCAACTACCCGTGACTGCAGACATGATCCGAGCTGAATCTAAGAAGGATCCTCTTCTCAGTCAAGTCTACAAATATACTGTATCAGGTTTGTGGCCTCCAATCACTGATAAAAGCTCACAAATCTCTTTTTTTCACAACCGAAGAGATCAATTGTCATTCGTCGCCGACTGCATCATGTTCAATGACAGAATCGTCATCCCCAGCTCTCTCAAGGCAAGGGTTCTCAAAATGATTCATCGAGCTCATCCTGGAATTGTGAGGATGAAGCAGTTGGCACGATCTCTGGTATACTGGCCATCCATCGATAAGGACATCGAGAATATGGTCAGAAGTTGTGATCAATGTGCATCAGTCGCTAAGAATCCAATTAAAAATACTCTGTGCTCTTGGCCAATCCCAACCGCTCCATGGCAAAGGGTACACGCTGACTATGCTGGACCACTGGATGGAACCTACTACTTGGTCGTGGTGGACGCATTCTCCAAATGGCCGGAAGTTGTCCCAACCACTTCCATCACAACCACAGCTACAATCAACATCTTGAGAAAGATGTTTGCTCAATTTGGAGATCCAGAAACATTGGTTACGGACAACGGAACTCAGTTCACTTCGTCTGTTTTTGAAACATTCTGCAAGGATCGAGGAATCACACATTCACGATCACCACCATTCCACCCGCAGTCAAATGGTCAAGCAGAACGTTTCGTGGACACTGTCAAACGTAGCTTAGGCAAGTTAAAAGGGGAGGAAAACGCAGATACTGCCTTATATGTATTTCTGCAGAGCTACCGCTCCACTCCTTGCACCGCCAGCCCTAATGGCTCTACACCAGCTGAGAACTTCATTGGTCGAAAAATCCGAACATTTCTGGATCAACTTCTTCCAAAAGACCAAATTCCCAACTCGCATGATATAGAGATGGAGAAGCAGTTCAACAAGCAACATGGTGCACGATCAAGAAGCTACCAAGTTGGAGAAAAGGTTTATGTTAAAGACTACCGCAACATAAATACTGCCACTTGGATTCCAGGTACTATCCAGAAGCGGATCGGACAAACACTGTACCGCGTCACAGTCAACGACACCGTCTGGACCCGACATGCCAATCAGCTTCGACGACGTGAAGCTCCTATCCAATTTGACGTTCCACTGGACACGATGGATACAATAGATGTGACACCTACGGCTACTCAACTTCCTAGCAGCTCCACACCTTCCACACCATCTCCAGTGAACACTCCAGCTAAGCCGAAGACTCCACCGCCCAAGCAAACCCGGAAGTCTACTCGGATTACCAACCAACCTCCACGATTTGTCATGAAACCTAATCAAAAGTCGTATCATTGATTTTTGTTCCCTTTATTTCTAGATTAAGTTTGTAGTTGTTTCCCCATCCTTAATCATCCTTTCCCTTATCCTTAATCATCCTTTCCCTTATCATTGTTTATCTTAAAAAGGGAGGTGTTGCATTCTATGCATACTTCCATTAGTTTTATATTTGATCTACCAAATTATTTGTGATCTACCCTCCTTCTTTGAGCGCCCTTTTCTGGCACTTTTCTTCCTAGTTGTTTCCTTGGTCAGAACCCCTTCTTCTTTGGGGCTGACAAACCCTTCTCACTCTAGTCCTAGTTTCCCCCAATCAGCTCTCTCCCCAGTCTCCGTCTATCCCTGTATTCTTGTACATCTTTAGTACCTGAATAAATCTAGTATTCTATAACTCCTATTCCTATTCCTAGTCCGGCTCAAAATGCCGGATCCCAAGGACTTAACAGAAGCCCACCTCCATTTGAAGCCCACCTCTAATAGTAGCCCACCCCACGAGGTGCTTCGAAAAATAGAAACCCACTCTTTAATAGAACCCCATTGGCTTTTTCTCAATGTCTGATCTACAGAGTTCTTGAATATCGAATTTTGAGATTCTGGAACCTCAGAATTTCATAACTTCGGAAATTTGGAGTTTAGAGTTGCACAAAGAAATTTTCAAATTGAAAAAACACCGAATTTGAGAATTTTTAACTTCCGAATTGTCAAATTTCTGATTTTTTTTTGAACGAATTTTTTGTTGAAAATTAATCATTGAAAAATAGAGTCCCACCCCCTAATTGAAGCCCACCTCTAATAGAAGCCTACACTGAGAGAGAGAGGTTGAAATATAGAAGCTCATGGGCTTCTATTGGAGGAAATATGGTATCTGAAAAACTGAAAAAACACAGTCTTCTAGATAGTTACAAGTTTATTAGAAAAAAAAGATAAAATAAAAATTGTTTTTGGTCTTCTTGAACTTCTTCGCTTTCTTGCTTGTGTGCTTGAACCAGTCCTCTACTTGTTTCGGAGTCATCCCAATGGCCTGGCTCAGGGAACTCTGCTCTCGAACTTTTGGCAATGGCTTGATGGCGAAGCGAGCGTGAAGCACGGAATATTGGAACTCGGTGGAATGAGTGCCTTGTGCTCTTCGGGAACTTGCTGCGGCTCTGGCTTTGCAGCTTACGCCGATCGAGGAGTGGCCATTTTTTTAGATGAAAGCAAAGCTGAAATTTGAAAGGAGCTTTGAAAAAGAGATTTTTGGCATGGAGTTTCACAGTCAGGTATATGATTTTCATACATTTTTAGGTCAAAAAACATGATTTTTAAGCCATTTTAAGCCGAAAATTTTAAAATCTGAACTGTTTAAAAGAATTTTAAGCTGTAAATAGTTCAGATTTTTAAAATTTCTGCTCTAAACGACCTGCAAGTCACCTTTTTCGACATAAACTTTTCTGAATTGTCGGAATTGCTTCCAATTTTCCGCGTTTTCAAAAAGTTTTTGTTCATTTTTCAACTATTTTTGGCGATTTTGTGGTGAAACGTATAATTTCTACATAAAAATTAGGATATTGAAGAATTCCGGAAATTCCGAAATTGCAAAAGTTTTAAAATCGGAATGTTTTGAAATTCCGAAAATCTGTAATTTTGAAAATCGGAAAATACTGACATTCCGAAAAGTTCCGAAAAATCATTCCAAACGCCCCTGGTTGTCATATTTATCAACTCACCTTTCGAAAAACCAAAATAAACCAGAAAAATAGAAGCTAAAAATCTCCAAAGTGTATAGAGTAGAACTTGAAAAATTCTAAGAGTATTTAGAAACATCAGAAAAATAAGGGAACTTCCCAGAATCCATACACTTAAAGGATTCTCTGGAAAGTTCCCGAGAATATATAGACGTCCATTCTGCCAGGTCGTCGAAACAAGAACTGAGCTAGGTAATAAGGGGGACTAGAGGTCAAATCGATTGCGTCTCTCACATTCTGCGTCTCTCACATTATTGTGCTCTCTCATAGATGCTTCTCTATGGCTGCACGCAAATTGGTATAAACGAGCACGCAATGCCCCCCCCCTAGCAGGTGTCCTCGAAAGAGAGGCTGAGAGACGCAGAGACAGCGTGAAGTTTTGAACATAACTCTTTTCATTTCCAAAGTCAGAATTTACATGTTTTTATTTTTGAATTCTACAAGATGAGAGCTTTAAAATGAGTCTAAGCATGCTTAGGTTTGTAGAAAAATTGGGATTGATTTCAAAGGAGTCCAAAATATCCCGCAGAAGCTCGGCTTCCTTCGATGTTTTTGTCTGAAATTTGAGATACCATCAGATTCATGTCATATAGAAGACATATTTGAAAAACTGAACAATTTTAGAGAAATAGTTTTCCAAACAAAAAGGTGAAAAATTTTGTGAAAAAGTGAGATTTTGAAATATCTGTGGACTAAAGCATCAATAAATTCTATATGCTTCGACGCAAATTTCTTCAACGTGTTTTTATGTTTTCAGAACACAAATCGGACCGAAAGTGACCGAGTTATGACCATTATAAGAGGGTCGATGTGTTTTGTTCCATATTTTTCAGTTTTTTTTTTAGTGGTTTCTTGCTTATATCTCGAGAACCTTGAAGCAAATCTGAAAAGAAAAAAGGATCGCCTTTCTTTCTAGAGGAGCCGAACAATCAATACAATCCGACTATTAGTTCTCGCGTACTAAGAGGTGAAAAGGTGGCGGGTCACATTTGAAGACACCAAAAACGTTTCACCAAAATCCTTAGAACTTCTTTTAATCTTGATGAAATTATATCATGTCGTTTTGCCGCATGGCTCATGAACTTGTCTTGAAAACATATCAACAGATTTTTGATCCGAGTCTTAGTTTTCGAGACATAGCAATAAACGGCGATAAATGTGAATAATCGTGAAAGATACTGTTATACTCATTAAAAAAGAGTTGCAAGCTCCGCAATCTTCCATCCGCGCGCTCTCCTTTCCCGGTCGTTCTTATACGACTTGAAGCCCTCTGACCTTGTGTGCCTCCGTAGCTAAGTGGTAAAACACTGGTTGTGGACCGCCACCTCGTGGGTTCGATTCCCTCAGGTGGTTTCCCACTAATTGAGCCATTGAATGGTCTCAGTTCAATCGGTAAAAAAGTAGGAAAAAGAATTCTGGTATAGAATAAGGGATCTTCTGTAATCTTGTAAGAACATCCTTCGCGCTAGATCAGACATTTTTTCAATTTTTTTTGGTCGCACAATACACCCCCGCTTGATTTGTTCCCTGTTTTTATTGCTGTCTGATCAATAAAAGTGTGTTAAAATCAACCATATAAAATGTTTAAAAATGTCTGATATATTGACAAGGATGTTCTTTCAACATTTCAGAAGATCCCTATATTATATCACAGAATCCTTTCTCCCTACTCAATTACCGATTGAACTGAAACCATGCAACGGCTCAAATAGTGGGAACCATCCGAGGGAATCGAACCCACGAGTGGGCGCACCGCAGCCAGTGTATAATGGTCATAACTCGGTCAGTTTTGGTCCGATTAGTGTTCTGAGGAAAAGGGCGAACTTGAAAAAAAGTGCTCTTTCGACTGATATAAAATTTATCTATACTTTAGTACAAAAAAAATTTTTATGACACTTTTTCGAAAATTTTGGCTTGAAAATTTTCCCTAAAGTTCGATTCCAAAAATTTTTCCACTAAAACTTTTCTGTTTTTCGGATATGTTGGTCAACTAGCTAAAACCTAATGGAATCCTGAGTTTCAGCCAAAACGGTCCAGTGCGAGCTGAGATACAGAAAAAACAGCTTTTTCCGGTAGTACGCTTGGTTTCATTCGTTTTAAAAGTTTAATAGTAAAGCTCAACATTTGATTTTCCAATATGTTTTTTGTGAATATTTATTACATAACGACCCAAAGTTTCAGCTCATTATCTTTAAAAAGAGCCGAGTTATGAAAGGTCAAAGATAACGCATGCAAAACGCGCACTCCCCCTCTTTCCGCGCGTCCGTCTGTGTGTCGCGCATCCCGATGCGCGCTCCCTCTTTCTCTTCGCCTCTCCCTTCGAAGTAGGGCGAGCGCTCACGGCTTCATTACTCGATTCAGAGAAGAGAGAGCTGTTTGATCTGCAGAAGACGTGCTCGTCCAAAATCCTGAAGGCGTCCCGACCCACTAAAATTTCAATCCATCATAACTCGGTTCATTTTCATGCTAGAGAGGTCATCTTACCACCATTGGAACGCTCTCCTCAAGCTTAACACAATGAACACAACCACATCACAGGCCGGAAGCGGCTAGTTATGACCATTAAAAGACCATCATAAGATTGTTTTCCAATTTTTAAAGGTTTTTTTTTGTGATTTTTCGCTGATTTCTCAAAAACCAAAAATACTTAAAGTGAATCTGAAAATAAAAACTGAAAGTACGGAACTTCTCTCAGAAGGACACAAAAAATCAATACAAACCGACTATTGGAACTGAAAGAACGATCAGAAATTATTTCAATTTTTTTTGGTCGCACAATACACCCCCGCTTGATTTGTTCCCTGTTTTTATTGCTGTCTGATCAATAAAAGTGTGTTAAAATCAACCATATAAAATGTTTAAAAATGTCTGATATAGTGACAAGGATGTTCTTTCAACATTACAGAAGATCCCTATATTATATCACAGAATCCTTTTCCCCTACTTTCTCACCGATTGAACTGATGATATTCAACGATGCTCATTGAGGGAACCACCCGAGGGAATCGAACCCAGGAGTGGGCGCACCGCAGCCAGTGTTTTACCACTTAGCTACGGAGGCACACAAGGTCAGAGGGCTTCAAGTCGTATATGAACGGCCAGGAAAGGAGAGCGCGCAGCTGGGATCTTTGAAAGCTTGCAACTTTTTTCATAGTGACTCGATCTCAACAATCTTTTTTTCTGCTTGTTTGCAGTTTTGTCCTGAATGTAAAAATATAATGATGATACGTTCGGACCCAACTACGAAACAAATTTTATGAGTACAAAGGGTTCATTTCAGAAATTTCCACGTTTTTTCGTCCTTCATCGCTTTTTTCTTGAGAACTAGGACCTAAATCGAAATAACGGCTGTTACGCAACATGCATGTGATTTGTAGCTGGAAAAACAAAAAAACCGAATTCAATTTTATTGAAAACGAAAAAAGTTATAAGGATTTTAGTGAAACTTTCTTGGAGCCAAAAATTTCGCATCGTCACCCTTTCACCCCTTAGTACGCGAGAACCAGTGAATCAATTGGCTTGATTTTTTGTGTCGTTATGAAAGAAGGTCTGAGCTTTCACTTTTTATCCTTAAATTTGTTGTATGTAGGTTGGTTCTCGAGATGTGAACGAAAAGCCACAAAAAAATCGAAAAAATTGGAAAAAAAACCGACCGACCCCCGAATCTTATAATGGTCATAACTCGGTCAGTTTTGGTCCGATTAGTGTTCTGAGGAAAAGGGCGAACTTGAAAAAAAGTGCTCTTTCGACTGATATAAAATTTATCTATACTTTAGTACAAAAAAAAATTTTATGACACTTTTTCGAAAATTTTGGCTTGAAAATTTTCCCTAAAGTTCGATTCCAAAAATTTTTCCACTAAAACTTTTCTGTTTTTTGGATATGTTGGTCAACTAGCTAAAACCTAATGGAATCCTGAGTTTCAGCCAAAACGGTCCAGTGCGAGCTGAGATACAGAAAAAACAGCTTTTTCCGGTAGTACGCTTGGTTTCATTCGTTTTAAAAGTTTAATAGTAAAGCTCAACATTTGATTTTCCAATATGTTTTTTGTGAATATTTATTACATAACGACCCAAAGTTTCAGCTCATTATCTTTAAAAAGAGCCGAGTTATGAAAGGTCAAAGATAACGCATGCAAAACGCGCACTCCCCCTCTTTCCGCGCGTCCGTCTGTGTGTCGCGCATCCCGATGCGCGCTCCCTCTTTCTCTTCGCCTCTCCCTTCGAAGTAGGGCGAGCGCTCACGGCTTCATTACTCGATTCAGAGAAGAGAGAGCTGTTTGATCTGCAGAAGACGTGCTCGTCCAAAATCCTGAAGGCGTCCCGACCCACTAAAATTTCAATCCATCATAACTCGGTTCATTTTCATGCTAGAGAGGTCATCTTACCACCATTGGAACGCTCTCCTCAAGCTTAACACAATGAACACAACCACATCGCAGGCCGGAAGCGGCTAGTTATGACCATTTAAAGACCATCATAAGATTGTTTTCCAATTTTTAAAGGTTTTTTTTTTGTGATTTTTCGCTGATTTCTCAAAAACCAAAAATACTTAAAGTGAATCTGAAAATAAAAACTGAAAGTACGGAACTTCTCTCAGAAGGACACAAAAAATCAATACAAACCGACTATTGGAACTGAAAGAACGATCAGAAATTATTTCAATTTTTTTTGGTCGCACAATACACCCCCGCTTGATTTGTTCCCTGTTTTTATTGCTGTCTGATCAATAAAAGTGTGTTAAAATCAACCATATAAAATGTTTAAAAATGTCTGATATAGTGACAAGGATGTTCTTTCAACATTACAGAAGATCCCTATATTATATCACAGAATCCTTTTCCCCTACTTTCTCACCGATTGAACTGATGATATTCAACGATGCTCATTGAGGGAACCACCCGAGGGAATCGAACCCAGGAGTGGGCGCACCGCAGCCAGTGTTTTACCACTTAGCTACGGAGGCACACAAGGTCAGAGGGCTTCAAGTCGTATATGAACGGCCAGGAAAGGAGAGCGCGCAGCTGGGATCTTTGAAAGCTTGCAACTTTTTTCATAGTGACTCGATCTCAACAATCTTTTTTTCTGCTTGTTTGCAGTTTTGTCCTGAATGTAAAAATATAATGATGATACGTTCGGACCCAACTACGAAACAAATTTTATGAGTACAAAGGGTTCATTTCAGAAATTTCCACGTTTTTTCGTCCTTCATCGCTTTTTTCTTGAGAACTAGGACCTAAATCGAAATAACGGCTGTTACGCAACATGCATGTGATTTGTAGCTGGAAAAACAAAAAAACCGAATTCAATTTTATTGAAAACGAAAAAAGTTATAAGGATTTTAGTGAAACGTTCTTGGAGCCAAAAATTTCGCATCGTCACCCTTTCACCCCTTAGTACGCGAGAACCAGTGAATCAATTGGCTTGATTTTTTGTGTCGTTATGAAAGAAGGTCTGAGCTTTCACTTTTTATCCTTAAATTTGTTGTATGTAGGTTGGTTCTCGAGATGTGAACGAAAAACCACAAAAAAATCGAAAAAATTGGAAAAAAAACCGACCGACCCCCCGAATCTTATAATGGTCATAACTCGGTCAGTTTTGGTCCGATTAGTGTTCTGAGGAAAAGGGCGAACTTGAAAAAAAGTGCTCTTTCGACTGATATAAAATTTATCTATACTTTAGTACAAAAAAAATTTTATGACACTTTTTCGAAAATTTTGGCTTGAAAATTTTCCCTAAAGTTCGATTCCAAAAATTTTTCCACTAAAACTTTTCTGTTTTTTGGATATGTTGGTCAACTAGCTAAAACCTAATGGAATCCTGAGTTTCAGCCAAAACGGTCCAGTGCGAGCTGAGATACAGAAAAAACAGCTTTTTCCGGTAGTACGCTTGGTTTCATTCGTTTTAAAAGTTTAATAGTAAAGCTCAACATTTGATTTTCCAATATGTTTTTTGTGAATATTTATTACATAACGACCCAAAGTTTCAGCTCATTATCTTTAAAAAGAGCCGAGTTATGAAAGGTCAAAGATAACGCATGCAAAACGCGCACTCCCCCTCTTTCCGCGCGTCCGTCTGTGTGTCGCGCATCCCGATGCGCGCTCCCTCTTTCTCTTCGCCTCTCCCTTCGAAGTAGGGCGAGCGCTCACGGCTTCATTACTCGATTCAGAGAAGAGAGAGCTGTTTGATCTGCAGAAGACGTGCTCGTCCAAAATCCTGAAGGCGTCCCGACCCACTAAAATTTCAATCCATCATAACTCGGTTCATTTTCATGCTAGAGAGGTCATCTTACCACCATTGGAACGCTCTCCTCAAGCTTAACACAATGAACACAACCACATCGCAGGCCGGAAGCGGCTAGTTATGACCATTAAAAGACCATCATAAGATTGTTTTCCAATTTTTAAAGGTTTTTTTTTGTGATTTTTCGCTGATTTCTCAAAAACCAAAAATACTTAAAGTGAATCTGAAAATAAAAACTGAAAGTACGGAACTTCTCTCAGAAGGACACAAAAAATCAATACAAACCGACTATTGGAACTGAAAGAACGATCAGAAATTATTTCAATTTTTTTTGGTCGCACAATACACCCCCGCTTGATTTGTTCCCTGTTTTTATTGCTGTCTGATCAATAAAAGTGTGTTAAAATCAACCATATAAAATGTTTAAAAATGTCTGATATAGTGACAAGGATGTTCTTTCAACATTACAGAAGATCCCTATATTATATCACAGAATCCTTTTCCCCTACTTTCTCACCGATTGAACTGATGATATTCAACGATGCTCATTGAGGGAACCACCCGAGGGAATCGAACCCAGGAGTGGGCGCACCGCAGCCAGTGTTTTACCACTTAGCTACGGAGGCACACAAGGTCAGAGGGCTTCAAGTCGTATATGAACGGCCAGGAAAGGAGAGCGCGCAGCTGGGATCTTTGAAAGCTTGCAACTTTTTTCATAGTGACTCGATCTCAACAATCTTTTTTTCTGCTTGTTTGCAGTTTTGTCCTGAATGTAAAAATATAATGATGATACGTTCGGACCCAACTACGAAACAAATTTTATGAGTACAAAGGGTTCATTTCAGAAATTTCCACGTTTTTTCGTCCTTCATCGCTTTTTTCTTGAGAACTAGGACCTAAATCGAAATAACGGCTGTTACGCAACATGCATGTGATTTGTAGCTGGAAAAACAAAAAAACCGAATTCAATTTTATTGAAAACGAAAAAAGTTATAAGGATTTTAGTGAAACGTTCTTGGAGCCAAAAATTTCGCATCGTCACCCTTTCACCCCTTAGTACGCGAGAACCAGTGAATCAATTGGCTTGATTTTTTGTGTCGTTATGAAAGAAGGTCTGAGCTTTCACTTTTTATCCTTAAATTTGTTGTATGTAGGTTGGTTCTCGAGATGTGAACGAAAAACCACAAAAAAATCGAAAAAATTGGGAAAAAAAACCGACCGACCCCCCGAATCTTATAATGGTCATAACTCGGTCAGTTTTGGTCCGATTAGTGTTCTGAGGAAAAGGGCGAACTTGAAAAAAAGTGCTCTTTCGACTGATATAAAATTTATTTATACTTTAGTACAAAAAAAAATTTTATGACACTTTTTCGAAAATTTTGGCTTGAAAATTTTCCATAAAGTTCGATTCCAAAAATTTTTCCACTAAAACTTTTCTGTTTTTTGGATATGTTGGTCAACTAGCTAAAACCTAATGGAATCCTGAGTTTCAGCCAAAACGGTCCAGTGCGAGCTGAGATACAGAAAAAACAGCTTTTTCCGGTAGTACGCTTGGTTTCATTCGTTTCAAAAGTTTAATAGTTAAGCTCAACATTTGATTTTCCAATATGTTTTTTGTGAATATTTATTACATAACGACCCAAAGTTTCAGCTCATTATCTTTAAATAGAGCCGAGTTATGAAAGGTCAAAGATAACGCATGCAAAACGCGCACTCCCCCTCTTTCCGCGCGTCCGTCTGTGTGTCGCGCATCCCGATGCGCGCTCCCTCTTTCTCTTCGCCTCTCCCTTCGAAGTAGGGCGAGCGCTCACGGCTTCATTACTCGATTCAGAGAAGAGAGAGCTGTTTGATCTGCAGAAGACGTGCTCGTCCAAAATCCTGAAGGCGTCCCGACCCACTAAAATTTCAATCCATCATAACTCGGTTAATTTTCATGCTAGAGAGGTCATCTTACCACCATTCGAACGCTCTCTTCAAGCTTAACACAATGAACACAACCACATCGCAGGCCGGAAGCGGCTAGTTATGACCATTAAAAGACCATCATAAGATTGTTTTCCAATTTTTAAAGGTTTTTTTTTGTGATTTTTCGCTGATTTCTCAAAAACCAAAAATACTTAAAGTGAATCTGAAAATAAAAACTGAAAGTACGAAACTTCTCTCAGAAGGACACAAAAAATCAATACAAACCGACTATTGGAACTGAAAGAACGATCAGAAATTATTTCAATTTTTTTTGGTCGCACAATACACCCCTGGTTGATTTGTCCCCCGTTTTTATTGCCGTCTGATCAATAAAAGTGTGTTGAAATCGACCATATAAAATTTTTAAAAGTGTCTGATATAGTGACAAGGATGTTCTTTCAACATTTCAGAAGATCCCTATATTATATCACAGAATCCTTTCTCCCTACTCAATTACCGATTGAACTGATACCATGCAACGGCTCAAATAGTGGGAACCATCCGAGGGAATCGAACCCACGAGTGGGCGCACCGCAGCCAGTGTTTTACCACTTAGCTACGGAGGCACACAAGGTCAGAGGGCTTCAAGTCGTATATGAACGGCCAGGAAAGGAGAGCGCGCAGCTGGGATCTTTGAAAGCTTGCAACTTTTTTCATAGTGACTCGATCTCAAAAATCTTTTTTTCTGCTTGTTTGCAGTTTTGTCCTGAATGTAAAAATATGATGATGATACGTTCGGACCCAACTACGAAACAAATTTTATGAGTACAAAGGGTTCATTTAAGAAATTTCCACGTTTTTTCGTCCTTCATAGCTTTTTTCTTGAGAACTAGGACCTAAATCGAAATAACGGCTGTTACGCAACATGCATGTGATTTGTAGCTGGAAAAACAAAAAAACCTAATTCAATTTTATTGAAAACGAAAAAAGTTATAAGGACTTTAGTGAAACGTTCTTGGAGCCAAAAATTTCGCATCGTCACCCTTTCACCCCTTAGTACGCGAGAACCAGTGAATCAATTGGCTTGATTTTTTGTGTCGTTATGAAAGAAGGTCTGAGCTTTCACTTTTTATCCTTAAATTTGTTGTATGTAGGTTGGTTCTCGAGATGTGAACGAAAAACCACAAAAAAATCGAAAAAATTGGAAAAAAAACCGACCGACCCCCCGAATCTTATAATGGTCATAACTCGGTCAGTTTTGATCCGATTAGTGTTCTGAGGAAAAGGGCGAACTTGAAAAAAAGTGCTCTTCCGACTGATATAAAATTTATCTATACTTTAGTACAAAAAAAAAATTTTATGACACTTTTTCGAAAATTTTGGCTTGAAAATTTTCCCTAAAGTTCGATTCCAAAAATTTTTCCACTAAAACTTTTCTGTTTTTTGGATATGTTGGTCAACTAGCTAAAACCTAATGGAATCCTGAGTTTCAGCCAAAACGGTCCAGTGCGAGCTGAGATACAGAAAAAAAAGCTTTTTCCGGTAGTACGCTTGGTTTCATTCGTTTTAAAAGTTTAATAGTAAATCTCAACATTTGATTTTCCAATATGTTTTTTTGTGAATATTTATTACATAACGACCTAAAGTTTCAGCTCATTATCTTCAAAAAGAGCCGAGTTATGAAAGGTCAAAGATAACTCATGCAAAACGCGCACTCCCCCTCTTTCCGCGCGTCCGTCTGTGTGTCGCGCATCCCGATGCGCGCTCACTCTTTCTCTTCGCCTCTCCATTCGAAGTAGGGCGAGCGCTCACGGCTTCATTACTCGATTCAGAGAGGAGAGAGCTGTTTGATCTGCAGAAGACGTGCTCGTCCAAAATCCTGAAGGCGTCGCGACCCACTCAAGTTTCCATCCATCATAACTCGGTTCATTTTTATGCTAGAGATGTCATCTTACCACCATTCGAACGCTTGCTTCATGCTTAGCACAATGAACACAACCACATGGCAGGCCGGAAGCACATGGCAGGCCGGAATCGTACCACCCTACCAGAATCCACCAAAAAATTTGGTGGCACGAACTTCTATCCAACACTTTTAGTCCATGTTGTCAGTCCTGTTCCTTTTTAAAAGTTTTCTAATCAAAATAATAAACCATCGAGAAACTGATAATTTCATTGGATTTATCGCAGTCGATTACATGAGGGCAAGTTCTAGCCCTAAAAATCACGAGTTTCTATGTAACACTCGGTACAAGACTTCAAAGATAGATTTCTGAAAAGGGGAGATTAATTTGCTTGCTCCGCCCTCTTCCATTGCGGCGCCTAGTTATACAAAAATTGACTTTAGGAAAAATCATTTTCAGTCGTTTCATCATTTTTTGGGTATTTGGATTCAATCTTGAATAACTTAGCTCCTAGGTAGCGGAAATTGATAGGAATAACTTTTGCAGTTGTCTTAATTATTCAGAGTATGTACACCCAAAAATTGCTCGTAACTCAAAAAATGGGTGTCACAGGAAGCGCGGAGTTTGAGCACCTTAAATATATAAACAGAACACAGTCTTCTAGATAGTTACAAATTTATTCAAAAAGATTAAATATTGGAATATACAAATAAGAATAAATAGAATAAAAGAAAGAATTACAATAATTTTGCCTTGTGTCAGACTTGATACCAATGTTATCTTCTACTTGAGCATTCTCCAGCATGGGCCTCTTGAGGAGCTTTTGGTGGTTGTGCGAGCTGCTGAAAAAATCAGAATTTTCTTAATTTCCAAATCTACAAAATTTTTCATCTTTTTGGAATTTGAGAAACTTTTGAAATTAAGAATTTTCTGAATTTTCTGACTTTTTCAATTTCTGAAGTTCACGAAATATTTTGAATTTTGGAATGTTTGGTTTTTTTTTGGATACAATTTCAAAATTCTCAAATATACTAAAAAATGAAAAAAAAACTTTAATTTTTGAAAAATTATTCGAAAAGATTTAAAATTTTCAATATTTTGAAATTTTCTGAAAATTGTCGAAAATTTCCAAAAAAAAATTGCTCACCTGATGCTCCTCAATCTCCAAATTCGGTGGCAACAGTGGTCCCGATTGTTTGAAAAGATCTTCTGCTGGACGTCTTTTCCTTGACGGGGTCGCTGGAACGTGCCCATTCTGTCCTTTCCTTGTCCTTTGCTTTACCGGTGTCCGATTCTCCACGGAGCTGCTCCAACTGGCTCCACATATCCATCCTTTTCGAAAGCCTCATCCTCGTCATCCAAGTCTTTCCCGATAATCCCTGACCATCTTAATCGTGTGTCCAGGTCTCTCGTCTGATAGCGATAGTAGCGGATCAGCGGATATTCCGGAAATTTCCATTGGTTTTCCTCCAAATCCTCCATAGGAAATCGGTGTGTTCGGTTTGATGAGCTTTGCACCGGATTCGCGAAGATCTCTGGAGCGATCTTTCAACCTTCTCTGTGAACATTCAGAAAAATAGAAACTAGAAACTATCAAAATCCAATCCATTTGGAACGTATAATTTAAAAATAAACGAAATAAATGACAGCTTAATATGCCCGAAGCGACCGAACCAAAAAATGAAAAATGAAATTGAGTAAGAGTAATAGTAGGGAAAAACGGAGAAAGCAGCTCAATATGGATAAGGAGAAGGATCGAAGCGGGGTGGAGTATTTTATGGAGTTAAAGGAGAAAATGACGCAGCCAAAGCCCAAAAATCGATAAATTCTGGTGATACTGAAAGAGAGATAACGGATAAAATTTTTAATCATAAAGTGTTGGGAATACAGTTCGAAAACTATCTCTCTCTCAGCATATACATGTAAACTTTAAACTCTTGGCAAAACGCACAGTAATTGTTTCCAAAAATATACGTCTTCGAACATTCCATAACAAAAGTTAAGTTTGGAAGACAGTTTTGTGTAGTTGTCGGATTCTCATCCGGTTATAAAAAAATAAGATTATTTCAAATTCCCATCCCTCAAGGATTCCGTTCACAAAATGCGACGACTCGTTCTCTACGGAGAAAAAAACTTCTGTGACCTACTTTTCTGAAAAATTTGACCTAATTCAAAATTCCCATCCCTCAAGGATCCCATGCCCTTAATTTGGGACCCCTACCTTTAAAACTAACAAAAATACAAATTTGACCTAGTTAAGGTCGCCTGATGACCTAATTTCAATTTTATACTAATTGCTCTTTCCAACCATCCAATATGGTACCTCTACAATCAAAACCGGAAAAATTTTAATTTTGACCTAGATACAGGTATCAGTTGACCTAGTTTCACAGCTGACCCAATTTCATGTTTCAATCTTCATCCCCACCCATCACAACCACCCACCCCAGTCACTCACCCTTTAAAAATAATATAAACCTGGTACCCTCAAAACAATTTAGGGTGACCTTCCACGTTTCACAGTCGATGAAGGGGGAAAACCCTTCAGAAAAATCATTCTTGCTCTTTTTCTCCTTGGCGATTGGTGACTTTTTTTTCTCTCTCTCCCCCCTGTCGTCCGTTTTGAAGGTAAATTTGATTTTTTTCAGTGGCAAAGTAGTTGGTGTGTATAAGTAATAGTTGAGGAAAATTGTTGAGCATATTTTGGAATATAGGTCACGTCAAAAAAAATTAGGTCACCCAGAAATTTCAAGGAAAAATCAGAAAAAAGTCAGAAAAAGTCAGAAAAAGTCAGAATTATTTATGAAAGCAGTTTGGCAAAATTGTTTAGAATATTTTGGAATGTAGGTCACGCCAAAAAAAATTAGGTCACCAAGAAAATTCGAGAAAAAATCGGAAAAATCCGAAAAAAAAAAGAGAAAATGCTAGATTTTCACTGTAGAAAGCAAACTTAATATACTTTTTTTTTCAGAATGTCCCACTCTGATGCTTTGATGAATCTCCATGGATCCCAGATCCGGGGATACCAGCTCTTGGAATCGATTGGAAGTGGATCGTACGGCGTCGTTTACCTTGCGTTTTCTGGCCCTGATAGCATAGCTATCAAAGTTTCGGTTCGAGAAGAGGACTTGCTGTTGGAAGCGTCGATGCTGCAACAGCTATACTACACGAATGTGTCGCCGAAATTCTTTTTCAATGACAAGTTCGGCCCCTTTCACACTTTGGGTGAGTTTTGTCTCTTACAAATGAAATTAGATAGGCTGAAAAGTATGCAAAATTTTGAGATCTGAGACCGTATTCTTGAAATCTGACAACTCAAAATATTGTACCCGAAAATGGGATTTTTTATGTGTAAAGTAGTAGAGAAAATTTAGTTCCAAGCCAGTTTCCTATCTCAAGAACGGGAAATTAGTTCGAAAAAAAGTTAAAGATATGCAATACATGAATACGGTCTCTGGAAAAAAACAAGGACCTGTAATTGAAAATGTTATAATTCAAATATTTTCAGGCATGGAACTGCTCGGTCCAGACATTGAATCGCTCCGCCAGAAAGTTGATTTCAAGTTCTTCGAGCGTCCGACTCTTATCAAATTCACCTACCAAGCATTGACGTGCTTGGAGGCTCTCCACGGATTGAAAATTGTGCATCGCGATATCAAACTCTCTAACTTTGCCGTGACCAAGCCAACAACTCATGAGAATCGCGTGGCTGTTCGAATCTTTGATTTTGGCTTGTCACACGTTTACGCCGATGCAAATGGAAACCTCCTCGATGATGCCAGAAATTTCAACTTCTCGAAGATGAAGTATTCTGCCTATGAGCCTAGTTTGGGGTGTGATCCGATGCCAAAGGATGACATTTGTCAGCTCGGTTACGCAGTGATGTACGCCGCTGGCTTTGACTTTGGCAAGAAACTCAAGTGTCCTGATGACGAACTCTCCAATTGGAAGCGGGAATTGGTGAGTAGAAAAAAATAAGTATAAATACACATATTCACATTTTCAGATTCGTGTCCCAGCCAAGACTTTGCCACTTCCGGTACAGTTCATGCTTCCGTTCTACGAATTGGTTGGTGATCTCGACGATATCATCCCAATCCAGTATGATCTCCTCAAACAACGCGTCCAGGAATGTATGCCAGAGGTGGATACTAGTGACTTGATTTTATCGGACGAAGATGGAAGACTCACACTAATCTAACTCGATTGTTTGGCGACCACGAAGGACCCAACTACTCGTTTCCTTTCTTGTGCCATTTTCACTCATCCAACTTGAATCAATAAAGATTTATAAATTTAATTATTTTTTTCAAATTCAAAATACAAATACAAATAAAAACAAAAAACGAAGAGCGCGAAATTAACTCACCAAAAAAATTGGTTTGTTTGTGCAAAGAAATATAAGTAACGTATGGGCAAAACAGCTAGCCGCTTCTAAAAACATAAGTTGCGCCGTAAAAGAATAAGGGCAGCCTGAAAGCTCAATATAAAAAATTGAAAAATAGAGAGAAAATGACACTTTTTTCTTCTAGATAGCTACTTTAATAAAGTGTTGTATATTTACGATTCAACGGGAATTCAGAATAGGAGTACGTCAAAACATTCATGAAAAGCGCACAGCGGGATCTACGCAGCTTCAACCATCATGCTAGCAAACCTAAATTAAAGTCTGAATTGTCTTTTCTTCTTTCCAGATTCTTTTTAGCTACACAATTTGTGACAGCCTTGGCATCTTTATCAAAAATACATCCCTACTGGCGTCTCTTATAGTTAGAAAATTATCTTCAAAACCATCTAAGAATTTCAGGTTAACTTGATGACGAAAATAAGGGATCGCAAAATTTGAATTAATGATTTCGATAATAATTTTCAACTCGTTGAACATTGTCTTCAGGGTGGTCCAAAAATTATCCGGATGGTCCTAAACATCACTCGAACATATATCCAGATTTTCAGGACCTGTAGTGACAGTCAAATTCTCTTTACTTCGAAGAAAAAACGGATAATGAATACGAGGTGATTTGCCTACGCGGAAGAAAGCTGCGCCATCGCACGTCAAACGCGTCAAGCGTCAAACGCGTCAATAGTGTTCTTCCACTGCAAACGCTCGAGCTGGGCCGTGTTAAACGATGAAAAAGGTCCGTGATTGTGTTGGGAGAGTGACACCTCTGCACACGACCATACAACGTCGATCAATACACCAGATGGACCTTTATTGTGTTGAAGATGGCAACGGACGAGGGAAGATGTGCGCGCGCATCAAGAGAGAAAAGGCACAGATGACGGAGAGAGATTAGAGGGACTGGAGGCAATGTACGTGAACAGGAAAGGCTGGCAAGAAATCTCGTAGTAAAGATAATTATCGCTGGGTCCCGGAGTGTGCTGTTTTTGATGCAAACTCGATGTGGTTTTGAAAAAAAATACGGAAAATCTAATTTGAATATTTCTGCTTCGCGCCGTTCTTATTCTTCAGTAGAGCGCGTTTGCTTGGAACCGCACACTTGGCGACTCTCGAAAAAACCCACTTGGCATATTTGATAGCAATCTATGGAAAATGAAGATTCCACGACATTTTAGGCAACAAAAACAGAATGAAAAAGCATAAGTCTCATAAAAAAATAACTTCTATTGTCTTCTATCAAAATTTCTTACAAAAAACGAACGGGAAAATGTTAAACTATAAAAGTTAGTTTCAAAATAGAAACAACTCAACAAACGATGTTGATTTTGACCATTTTCAAAAGTCTGAAGCTTGTCTGTTGAGTTTCCGATCACTTTGAAAATTTTGGAGGTAATATTATAAAACAAACCTAGATTGAAAATATCGTATTTACAGAATTTTTTGAACTCCACTAGTTCTTCAGAAATTTGCTGGTTTTTAAAGGATACCCCTTTTTGCTGTTTTTGTACTGAAAACATATAAAAAAGCAAGTGTATTTTAGAAATCAGGAAATGACTGAAAAAAACTACACATTTTCCAAACAACTTCTGTGAATGCAAAGTTTTTAATCTACGTCTGTTTGACACTCTACAAAATTTTCAAAGTGATTGGACACTTAACAACCGAATCCTCGACTTCTGGAAATAATCAAATTCAACTGTAAAAAAAATCGATTTGTATATCTGATTGATCGGTACTGTATATTCAAACTTACATTCCAAACTCACAAATTGAGAGCCTCAATAATGTCTCAGACAAAAATAAGATCATTTTTCATCATAACAAACAAAAAAGATGGTTGACATCTGTTAGTCAACACACACCTTGACTGTTCACAATGGTGATTTCAGATCAGAGAAAAAACGAACCTGGCTCCAGCTGCTTCCAGAAAAAGGAACAGGAATAAAGAATAAGTATGAGCTCAGATGTATTGCTCGAATTGACAATATAAAGTCTAGGAAGATGGAAATGGTGTTGCGATCCTTCTGGTTGATGTTTGAAGTTCTAAAAAAAGATTTTTGTTGATTTGTGGATTAATTCCGTTTATTGAATATTTGATGGTAACTGTACTTTTGAAAAATTAAACTACATGTAGATTTTATAAGGAAATATTTATTATTCTTTTTCTGGAATTCACTTCCGAGCGGAGTTTTTCTGAAGCTTTTTTGGAATTAGAGGTTTTTGGAATACTGTATTACAAAATTTCACGCAAATATTAGGCTGGCAAGTTTGACTCCGGACACGGTTTTTTTTGCTTATAACTCGAAGAACTCAGAACTGTTTTTGTGTTGTTTATGTTCATTTAAAAGAATGTTTCAACTCGAGTTGTTTGAGATATTGTTTGCCGGGTTTTAATCAATAGTTATTAGAAAAAATGCTTTCTGAAATACACAATCAAAGTTTACTGATGAGCGCTTGTTTATGGTACGGCTTCAAACAGTGCAAAAACCATTCCGCACACTGTCAAAAGTTTTTACTCAGGAAGCACTATTCCTGACGAAGGTTTTTTTAATGTTTCAGCCGATTCAAAAACATTAATGAAAGCCTAGGGGACAACGGGAGTAGATTTCCTCCTCAAATTGTCGTTCATGATGTTCTAAAGCCTATCATTGAGTCGGAACCGTGTCGAACGACTCGCGAACTTGCCCAGCAGTTTGGATGCTCTCATGGCACAATTTTACACCACTTGCATTCAATCGGCAAAAAGAACCGATGTAGAAAATGGACGCCACACAAACTCACCAATGCCAACAGAGCGACAATGGTGGGGACGGTAGGGATTCTTCTCCGCAGTGCCAAGAAATTAGGGTTTTTCGACTCAACTGTAGCTGGAGATGAAAAATGGGTTTCTTATGACAACGCCACAAGAAAATGAGAGTGATTGGGTGTTCATGAACACCCGAAACCGACCCCAAAACCGGGTTTTCATTGAAAAAGGGGATGCTTTGTGTTTGCTGGTACAGTAAAGGTCCTGTAAGTTTTGAGCTTTTGAATTTTTATCAAAAAGACACGGCAGAACCCCCTTGACATTTTCTTAACCATGTTAGTAAAGCACTTCGTCGGAAAGGAGTTGATACGATGTCCGCAAAGTTGCTTCATGACAACGCCGACCGCATGTTGTAAAGAATACATCGCAGAAAATCGGAGAGATGGGCTGGGACGTTCTTTCTCACGCGCCATATAGCCCTGATACAGCTCCATCAGATCATCATGTGTTTCGCTCGATGAAGCACTCTTTTGCTGAGAAATACTCTAAAAACAACGATATGATCAAAAAATGGGTGGACGAGTATTTCGCATCGCAGCCGACGGAGTTCTTCTATAGAGGCAGTCATTCTATGCGTGAACGTTGACACGAAGTTGTGAATAACAATGGTGAATACATTTTGGATTGAGGTTTTACGGTTTCAAATTTACAATGAATCGTTTGCGTACAAAAAAGTCCGGAGTCAAACTTGCCAACCTAATAATTTGCTTGCTGGCATAGAATAAAATCTTTCTGTCAATTTTCACCGGTTTTTGGCGTTTTTCGACGGGAAAATCGAATTTAAACTTTAAAATTTGGGATTCTCAAATTTCCGAAATCCCGGAAATTTAAAATAAAAATATTCTAAAATTCCAAAGTTATGAATTTCGGAATTTTCGACATTCCAAAAAATTCCGAGCAGTCCATGTCAAACATTTCCGTTCATCAGCCATCCATTCTGTTTTGTTAAGTTTTATTGAAGTGTACTCAAATAACACTTTTAACAAGTTTCTGAATTTTTTTTCATATCAGAGATGAGTTCACAATCTTTGCAAACCGCACAAGAATTCTATCCTGTGTGGTGAGCTCGAATGTGTCATGAACGGGAAAATTTACCTCGGAGAAGGATGAGACGCAACTAGCTATTAGAGTCTCAAGCGGAAACAATAGGGGGATTTTGTAACGGATAGAACCATTTGGGGTTCCAAACGGACCACCTTCTAAATAGTTGAGAATGAAAATTGAGTAAACGAAATGGAAAGATCGAAATATGAAACTGGTGGGGACGAGATTTAAAAGCGGGAACCGTTCATTAGCGTGTCTCGAGGAGCCTCCAATTTTATGGATGATAATTAAGTTGGGATTTGAGCACCACAAAAGTAGATTAAAGTATTAAATGGGCGGAGTTTGAAATCTAGCACCGAGCTGAATGCTAATCCGTGCCTGTCACAGGGGCCACTAGAGTGCATATTTGAGAAGAGGTTACATAGAAAAGCTAGGCGTATATAAGGTATTTAGCAGCTCACTAAATTCATTCTTCCGTGGCTCCGTGTGTAGGAGCCTGAACGTTTCAAATTATTTTTCTGAATATTACTGTTCCCTGCTGATTTAGCTTACAAATGGTAAAAAGGTAAGTAAAAAACTTCCGTATAAGGTTCATGATTTGTGTTTCAGATTACTGGCTAGTTTTATTAAAGAGGATTCAACTCATTGGCCAAGCAAATAATGACAGAACTTCTATCAACTTGATTTTGTGAGGTCCGTTTATTTGAAGTTTCAGTAACTTGAAAAATTTAGGAAACATTTATAAGAGCCACCTTGTTCTCGTTTGCATGATGGGCGCCGGATGGCTCCTTTGTGGCGATTGGAATCAGAAAATTATTGCCTTCTCTAGCCAGGGCAAGGTGAGAACTGTATTGCGGAAATTTCAAATTAGAATTGTTTTCATTCAGAAACTCGGAGAATCGGCACAATAATGAATGTATGGAACTAGATTTGGCTTGGGATTCTTCAAAAACACTATCTCCTGGTTTCTAAGGTCAGAATATTTGTTTGTTTTTCTATTTTTAGACAATGTTTTTCCGGGTTTCTAAACTATTCTATACTCCCAGTTTTTTAGTGCTCCTGTCAAACCAGTTCAATTCGACAATATTGCGAACATCGACCCAGCATACATCCCTCTACCACGCCCACAATAGAAAAAAGCTATGATGGAGAATCTGGACGTGCCAGGATGGGTGATGGATGGGCAGCAAGTCGTGCAGCATATGTGGCACCCGAACCGCAAGAAGGAGAAGTCAAGTATATTATAAGAAATATTCCGGAGATTCAAACGACTTGGGAAAGAAAGCCCTAATGGTGGAACATCAACAGTAAAAGGGTGAGTGAGACAAATTCTGAGCAGAAAACATGTCATGAGGGGGTCAAATGTAGTGCTAGTTGTCTAGCACAGTTTAGAGGCGTCTCGTGGCATTTGCCAACTGAGTAGCGATCCAACAACATTTATTCTGTGAAAATATGAACCTTGATGTCGCATCTGGTGCTTAAACGTATATATTCTCAGATTTATATGAAACACATGGATACTCTCGCTAATCGACTAGTTTCTAGTGGATGTTAAGGAAAAACTTCTCGCGACAAATAATTTTCAAACTCGATGAGGCAAATTAAGGCAAATTCAAACATTTAACATTAAATGAAAACTGAGTGCTGTAGACTTATGCGATAAGACAGGCAAGAAATGGCTGAACTACGCGTTTGAAGAGAGTACAAAAATTTCACAAAATGCTTTCAACTACGTTTTACTTCGAAGACCCTAAACGTTTCGTCTCTTTATGACAAGATTTTCCCTAGTTAGTTAACTAAATGGTTCGAATTTCCTCCAGATATCAGATTTAAAAAAATTTGAATTTTCAGTGAGCCTGAGCGATGTTACAAAACATCAAGGATCTACATTTCATTTCCAGGAAAATGATGAACAATCTACCAACCATTCAAAATGTCAACCCAAGTTGTATTTTTTGGAATGCCCGAACGCCAAAAAGGGTACAAGAACAATTAGCTCCGTTCCAACAGCCTTCTATTGGAAGACGCATTACCCAAGTAGGTCACAAAATGGATTTAAGCATGCATAGAACGTTATTCGTATTACATATTCTCAAACAGCCAACCTTTCAATGGAAATTTCCAAATAGCCTACGAATTGTTTGAAAGAAACATCCAGATAATAAATCATTACAGAAAGCAATATGTATTTCAGAACATTGGTTGTGGTCTGCGAGCACTCACCAGCTGTTGCTGAACATCCCTCAAAATAAGGTTGGTTCAAATTTTTGGCTCTTTATGACAAGGGGGCCCATGAGAAAAGGGGGGGGGGCGAAGATTTCTCGATTTTTTCAAGTTTTATGACTGTTCCCATTAAAATTCCAAACTTTGAACATTTTTCATAATTTTTTGCATACTTTGTGTCACTTTGTGTCATTTTTTGTCCATTTTTGTTTATCTGTTTTATTACTTGAACTCATCTAATATTAGCTCCATAAATTGAAATTACACAGTTACAATTTAAAAAATAATGTTGTTCATGCAAAAAAACGGCCTAAGCTGAAATTTTTTTAAATGATAATTTTTTATGGAAACAAGCGCAAAGTACGAACTTTTCAAAAAAAAAACGTCCAAAAACTTGAAAAATCGGTGAATCTCCACTTAGTCCACATTTTTACCTATGGGCAATAAACAGTTCAATAAGTAACAAAATTCGGTTGAATTTTTTTCAAAACTCAATTTCAGAACTTCTTCAACAACATTCGCTCAAAGTTCTCTTGCCTCGCAATCTAACGAGAAAGGAAAGAAGACTTCTACTTTTTCACTTTTTCCTGATAAATAAACACTGTTAGAATTGTACCAAAAGAGTCTGTATATTGTCAGCTTTGCCGTTTGCTCCAGAAATGTTTTAATTTGAAACGTATCTTACCTTGAGAAACCTGCAGATTTCCACTATGCATATGACCTAGATCATCTTCAACATTCCCTTTCTTCCGCGATTTCTTCTGCAACTAGGTATCGTGCTAATCCATCGAATTTTGCATTAATGAAGCCTTCTCCACATCGAATCGACAAATTCATTCTTGGGATTCTCTATCCAGCATGTTCTGCAACCAACTTTTTTGTTAGAGTCTTACAAGTTGTAGTCCGTAAGACTTTCTGTAGCACTGCGAGTACGACAACATCTTTGATAGTCTCGTGTGATTGTTGGTCGTTGCTCAGAAGAGTACCGCTTTTTCTTCTCCTTGATGATTCTTCTCAATTTGAGCTATTTCACATTGGTTCCGGGCAAGCATCTGATGGTGGAGAAAATCGGCATTCATAGCTGGCTGTTCAAAGGAGAAGTACGATAAAGTACAGATCTGAAATGTTGCGAAATTAACAAAATTAGACAAGATTTCTATGAAAGTTCAACTCACTTCTCCCTCATTTGTTTGTCTTCCAGGGCCTAAATGTCGTTTTCTTTCGCTCGAAGCAACCATTGTTTCTGCATCAGGAGTTGTTTCTCAATCGGAGCCATTCGTTCCTTATGCTTCCCACCCATCCTCTGAAGCATAGCATTGGCATTCTGCCGTAGCTGGATCAAGAAATCCTTCTTTTTGAGTGGATGCTCATGCTCGATTTGCTCCTTCCTCTGTTTCAACGCGTGCTTTCTTTGAACCTCGGACAGCATCGTCAACTCCTGCTTGAATATCTTCATCTCTTGTTTCAGACGCTCCTTGAATGCCCGCATATTTTTCTTTCTCTTGCTCGATACGAAGTTTCTTCTGGGCATTTCGAATTTTTCGCTCTTGTGATCCTGCGGTATCCTCGATTTTCTTACGCTGTCGTCTTTCCATTGCATTTATTTCTAGCTCTGAGATTCAGTTTTTGCTTTTGTCGTGCTTCGTCTCGTTGAAGGCATCGGCTTCGTCTTGTTGAAGGCGTCGCATTCTGCTGAAGCTGGATCAAATAATCCTTCTCTTTGAGTTGATGCTGATGCTCGATTTGCTCCTTCCTCTGTTTCAACGCGTTCTTTTTTTGAACCTCTGACAGCATCGTCAACTCCTGCTTGAATCTCTTCATATCTTGTTTCAGTCGCTTCTTTGTGATCCTTCGGTATCCTCGATTTCCTTGCGTTGCCGTCGACAAGCTGGATTTCCTCGGCTCGGAGTTCTTGTTTTTGTTGCGCTTCGTCTCGTGGAAGGCGTCGGAGTTCGTGACGTTGTTTTTTTCTGGAACGTTGATATTTTTTCATTTTTCCAAAACTGCAAATTCTTACCTCTGAACCCTGTCATCTTAGACTCCGAGCTCATGAATCGTCGTAGGAGTAACTTGAATACCGTTAATCAATTGTGCTCTCGTTTTCTTGGAGATTGTCTGTCACCTTCTCTTCCACCTCCGAGTGGCTTCGTGGATGTGTTTGTTGCTTCGGGCCTGCTGTGGATGTAGAAGGAGCTGGAACCACATGTTGCCGTGTCTTCTCAGATGGAACCGGTTCTGCATTCTCCTTTGCATTATCCTCGTTCTCGGCTGATTGCTCTGATAGTGGAGTCTTATCATTATGGCTGTGTTGGGATCGGTATTGCAAATGTTTTTGGTTCAATGTGTCACACAAACGATTTAGAGATTTTGAGTGAGCACTAGCACGTTCCTGCATTAGGGCAGTGACTTTTTCCTTCTGTTGTTTAGCAATAACTAACTAGCAGGCATGGTCAGGTGGCTCAAGCTTTCACAGATTTCTTGAATGATAAGTGGGATAGGGAAACACCTGAAAATTGACTTAGAAAATTAATCGAAGCAGAAACAGTGCAACTCACGACTCAACTGCGGCCTCAACAAAGGCTTCGCCCGACGAATTGAAGCAGTTATAGCTCTGTTCACCGAACAGCGTGGATAAGAGGTTGGAAGCAACATTTGAAGCAATCTGAAAAGTAAAAACTCCATTTTGATGAGAAAATCGAGTTCAATAGGAAAAAGTAGGAAAATCAAGTGTTTTCTTCCCGTTTTTTCTTTTCAATTGAAGAATGTTTTGGTTTGAAATTGATTTTGCCTTCCCAAAATTGAAAAAACTCACGAAAAATTCGCAGCGACATCATCATTTGCGTGAAATACAAGCAACAAGTGATTGGAGGAAGCATTAGAAGCAATCTGAAACAACGGAAGCTCAGTTTTAATGAGAAAATTGGATTGAATAAATGAATACGAGGTGATTTGCCTACGCGGAAGAAAGCTGCGCCATCGCACGTCAAACGCGTCAAGCGTCAAACGCGTCAATAGTGTTCTTCCTCTGCAAACGCTCGAGCTGGGCCGTGTTAAACGAAGAAAAAGGTCCGTGGTTGTGTTGGGAGAGTGACCCCTCTGCACGCGACCATACAACGTCGACCAATACACCAGATGGACCTTTATTGTGTTGAAGATGGCAACGGACGAGGGAAGATGTGCGCGCGCATCAAGAGAGAAAGGGCCGAGATGGCGGAGAGAGATTAGAGAGACTACTGGAGGCAGTGAACAGGGAAGGCTGGCAAGAGAAATGGAAGTTTAGTTAATTATCTTGATGTGTTTCGAAAAACACAACGGAAAATCTAATTTGAATATTTTGTGCTTCACGCTTTTCAATGGAGCGCGTTTGCTTGGAACCGCACATTTCTCTCGAGAAAAAAACTCACTTGGAATATTTGACAGCAACCTATAGAAAATAAAGAATCCATCGCATTTTGGGGAGAAAAAACAAAATGAAAAGCATACATTTTTATTAAAAACTAATTTCTGTTGTCTTCTATCAAAATTTGTTACAAAAAAACGAACGAGAATCAGAGAAAAAAAAGTTGAGCTGTGAAAATTGATTCAAAAATGAAGGAAACTCAAGCAATGAAAGAAACAACGTAGAAAACTGCAAACCAGAATAAAATCATCGTCGCGTGAACATAAATGAGGTGCAGCAGCGCTCGATCTCTGAAAAAGACAGAATATCGTGTTGGTAGCAAAGATTAATAGTTACATTATGATTCCGTAGAGTTTGAATAGTCCATTGTGAGCTCTGGCGTCATTCTGCTGCTCCATTTGACCAGCTTTTCCCTTTTTTATTGATATGAATGGCTGAAACTTTGCTCAGAATTTGAATGTTCTGGAAAAACGTTTGAGATTTGCCAAACGTTTCGAAAATTTTAGATTTCTACAACTGTTTCCATGGAAAAAAAAGTTGAGAAGAGACAAAAAGGGAGAGATGAGTCCAGCACAAAGCCTTTGGAGGTACTCTTTGATGAATGAAAAAGGACTATATTAGAAAAATGAGAAGGATTAGCAAGGAGCCAAAAAATGGAATGAAGTTTTCTTGACAAATGAGTTTCTATACACCAAAAAACACTGAAGAATCAGAAAACCTTTGGAGAAATTCGGGAAGACAATTTCAGGAAAGTTTCTATCTATTTTTTCTGGATGTTTGCTTTTAAACTAGACGTTAGCTTTAATAATTTAATTCTTGTAATACATAAATGTTGAGGGTCAATCAATCTTATTTTGGTTGAATCCATTTCAAAATTGATGAAAAATTGTATTTACAACAGTTTCTGTTACCAGACTATAAAAGAATAATTTACGGAAAAAAAAGGAAAAAACTCAATTATAACAAAAGAAATTCGAGTAGGTCATAAATTTGGTGCCGCATTGCTCCTAGCCAAAACGGAGAGAATGAAAAGTGAAAGTAAGACGTCTTCGGCTTGAAAGCTTTTTTATTGCACCGTAGGTCATTAACCAAATTGAAGTGACTTGTCTAAATGGAAATGGAAGAGATGGACTAAAAAAGCGGACCAAATGGTGCGTGACATTTTGAAATTAATTGTTGGAATAGATCTTGGGAACAAAGGGTCACATTGGGATAATGGACATTACGAAAAGGAGCAGGATCTCGGAATAAATAGAAAGTGAAAACTAGAAACAGCAGAGGTTCGGAGTAGCACTTATGGGGAGGAAGAAGTGGAGATTGGTCGCGGAGGATACGGTAGAGAAAACGTCAAGGGTATAAAATGAAGAAAATGGAAGGAAACTTCAGTTATTCTTTTTTTTTTGGCTGGCTGTGTTTGTCCAGTCTTTATTCTATATGATTTTCTTGAGATTTTATCATGTTTTTCAACAAACCTTCTCTCTATTTTGTCAAGACTGAAGTTTTGTCTCACAAATGTAAGTGCTCTGATATTTCCTTCAGGTGGTATTTGTTCCTTTCCAGTTAGAAGGCTCTAATCAAGAAAAAGATAGTCATCCAAAAAAAAGAGGAGTAATGAAGATGTGACCGCCGGGTGGTGAGTTTTTTCTCCGACACATTAGTAGTTCATTAATCAACTGATACGTCCAAAGGGTCAAATGGAAAAAAAAACCATCTGCTGCCAGGTTGGATGCGAGATTTGATGAAAACAATTGAAGTCTGAAAATGTGCCCTCCAGGTGTGATAACTACCTTTTTGGAAGCGCTGATTTCAAATTTATAGGTGGTTCCAATAGAGAAGAATTTTGTGTTTGGAGCAATGGATAGAAAGATTCGCTCTATTCTGAAAACTGCAATAATTTTTCGGATTCTCAGGTGAAGATTTTGTGGCAATGAGCTCTTAAATCCACTTTATTGATAATTTTCTGAATGTTTTTTTCAATAAACAAATTTTTTGTGATGAATTTTTATGAAGCATTTTTGGTAAGAACAATGCCTCTTCAATTGTCTCCAAATTACCTAAACAACTGAAAATGTGCGAATCTGTAAATTTCTAGAATATTTCACCGTATTTCTTTAGATAGAACTGTCTTTATCGGTTGACAGAGTTTCAATATCTCTCATATCAACCGAGATAATTGAACTCAAAGTTGGTACGCGACTATGAGTGAATACGTTAAGCGTATTCAAGGCATATTTTTTTTGAAAGTTTTGCATTTCAAGTCCATAGTTTTTTAAATAATTTATCTATCCACTACATTATGGGAATGAATCCACCGGTAGTCGATGACCACATACTCCACCGCATGAGCCCCACATTCCTTTGATTTCATGAAAGTCAAAGGTCGAGACAGACATACACACATGTACAGACAAGCATATAACCTCTCTGTCTCAGTGACAAACCTGTCTCATTGACAACATCTGCTCTTCATTAGGTCTTCTGATTCTGTGCGAGATATTTATTGGCCCTTCTTGTTTGCCAACCTATGGACCAACGAGAACACATTGGATGGTGCTGAGGTATGGGACAGAAGATTTTTCTGTCTCTCACGGTGTCCTGACCCCTCGTTATTGCACACGCAGTCTGTCGATCCAATTGCCACGTCATTGGTTTTCTTGCCTACTACCCAGACACATACATACTCGTTCTCACTGTTTTCATTGTCTGTTGCACTGATTTTGTGATGCCTGTTGTGTCCAAAAACCGTTTGAATCTTTTAAATTTTCCATCGTCAGTTGTGGAAAATATTTTTCGACAATTAAATATAATTTCGATGTAAGTTATTCTTATGATGTTGTTTTTATTTTTAAAAACATTATTTCAGTATTGATCTGACTTTCGTCTCAAAAAAGATGCTCGCCAAAATAAAAAAGATGAACTTTCAATTTGACTGCATTGATATCTGGTGTTCCGGAGTGAAGCAGATTATCTATTTTCGAAACCATTACGATATAAGATTGAGCATTTTTTGCGATGACCATCCTATTCTGGAAAAACTGAAAATCAAAGTGGGAAGATTGTCAATAAATGTTATGTGAGTTTCAAAAACCGGAAATAAATCGAATAGACGGTCACCTAAACTTTTAATTTTGAGGCGATTTATCTCGGTTCCCTTCAGAAATACTAAGAAGATGTCAACTAATGAATTGTTTATCATAACATCATAAACATTTTGTCTGTTAACAACTTTTTGATAAATTTAACAGGAAACGAGATACAGCACCAGTCAATTAGATATACAATAAAATTTTTTCAGTTGATTTTGACGACCGTTTTCGAGATTCTAGAACTCTGCTGTCTCTGCAAAAACTTTGAAGGGTGTAAAATGGACGTAAACTGAAAAATTTGCATTCACAAATTTCACAAATTTTTTGGAAATTTCTGGTTTTTCAGCTATCTGCCGATTTCTGAAAGACACTTGCTTTTTGCATATTTTCAGTACAAAAACGCGCAAAAAACTGCTTTTCAGTAATCAGCAATAAGTCGAGTAACTAAAAATTTGCAAAACTTCTGTTATTTCGAAAATTCCAAGCTAGATTTGTTTTACACATTCCAAAGTTTTCAAAATAACCTGAAACTTGACAGCCGAGATCCAGACTCCTAAAAATGATCAACAACAACTGAAAAACACGTTTTTGTATCTTATTGACAGGTACTGTACGTGGAAAGTACTTCTTGGGTTTTAAATATTTTAAGAATCCAGGTAATGCAGAGGGATGTAAACCTGCAACTTTTCAATTTCCCTGTAGTCTATTTTTTTTTGCAATTAGACTAATTTTCAGAGGACGACACGAAGCCGTGAATATCATGGGAATCTTAACGGATGATTTCTCTAACAATCTTCAACTCATTCTCGATCATTTTTCCAAAGCATTCAGTTTCCGGTTCGGAATGGCTTCAATAGATTTGAAACAGCGATCCAACAAACTCCGGGAGCTCATCAATCACCCAATATTCAATGATCGCTTGGTTTTGAAACTGTCTGGGCAACTGAAAAGTGGATATAATGATATGCAGATTCTGCTTCAAGAGAACTATAATAAACTTGAAGGTCTTGTTGTGAACTTCCATATCAGCAAGGAGCGTTTCAAGTGGACAGACGTTAGTATAAAACTAATTTTACGATCGAATAGTTCAAAAATTGCAGTTGTTTCAATACCAAAGAGTCTCCATCTTCGATGGCAAATGGATTACCGCTCAACTACTCGATTCGATGGACTTTCACAGACTGAAAATTACATGCCACCTGCTTACCGCTTCTGACGTCCGCTCTTTCATAAGTAGCTGGCTGAACGGCAACCATCCAAACCTCCGTCGTTTTGAACTTTCGAATTTATATTCCAAACGAATGCTTGCGTCAGAAGTTATTAAGGGATTGAATGTGACTAGATTCAAACAAGGAGAAAGGGATAATTACTATTTGTTAGTTTATTTTTTCAAGTATCGCTCCAATTCATTTATTTTCAGATTGGACTACATCCTGAGTCCTTACAAAATCGATGCTCGAGACGGTTATGATTTGAAGCGAAGTGATGGAACTATCGGGACAGTAATGAGTACAGAGGATGCATTTTATTTCGTGGTATGGAAAGATGGACCGTTCATTCAGGGCAACTATCCAACTAGACCTTTCAACCCGACACTAAATGTGTAAAATTATCTTTGCGATTTTTGGTTTTTTTGTCTCTTACTATTTTTTTTCACATTTCGTAGATTTTTGAATCATAAGGCATCTGCCAAAATCTTTTTTCCCGTTCCACGCTGTCTGTTCTTTGTAAAAATGCGTTTTCACAAACATTTCTTACCCCAAAACTTGCAACAGTCTTCCTTCTAATTCTGAAGCACACACAAATAGCCATTTTTGTCATCAATTATTTCGATTTCTGTAAAAGATATCGAAATTTTGTCAACTGATAAAATTTTGTTTATTTAATGATATACATTCTGTCAGTTGACAAATTTTTATATCTTCCACCGGAATCGAGATATTTGAGCTCAAAGTTGGCTGTTTGAATGGACGGTTATTCTTTAATACGGTAATTAGTTCAAATCTTAATATTGTACATTGTCCTCCATAAATTTGATTCTGGCAGAAAACAATAATTCGTTTATAATGTGATCCAAACTTTAAGGTTTTAAGCTGAACATTCTTGACATTTCTACTACGTATACTGCTCCCCCTAATGTCAGCAACTTTGAGCCCAATTATCTCGATCCTAGTGAAAAATGGCTTAAAGCGATCAACTGTCAAATTATTTCAAAAAGTATGATAAGCATTTTGTTAGTTGACAACCCTTTTCATATCTTTCACTGGAATAGAGATAAACAGGCTGAAAGGTGACTTGGTCCATTCTAATAGAGTGGTTACGGTATATCTCTGGCTTCAAATGTGTATAAACCAATCGGTTTTTTTTTGAATATTCAATAAGTTTTCAAATACACCGCAGTGATAAACTCCTCAAAGGCGATAAAACAGGCACAACTTGAATGAAGATCAAAGGAGCTACGCGCCTCTCACACGATGACTCAAAAGGAGCGGCCGTCGACGTTCATCGCAAGAATGGTTTATTGAGTAATGAGGTAAGTACACAAGTCAGGATGGCCAAGTTTGGCTCCACCTCCAACTAGCCATCATTTATCAGGTACATGAGCGTTTTCTAGCTTTGCTTCATTTTTCTTCTTGTTTTCTTTTTTCTATTGGGGGGGGGGGGGGTGGGTACAAAAGTAATGCGGATTAAAATTGAACTACTTCACATTAAAACTATTTTTCAAATTAAATTTATTTCTAGTATGGACTCGCCCATACCGGTATGGAATTTCGCACGTTTGGAATCTCAACCTTCCATTGACAAGCTCCAAGAGGTAAATACACAAAATAAAGATCCTACAAAAAAGTTGGCATTTTTCTGCAGACTGAACCAGAAATAGAAGAATTTATTCCACGTCCGCCAAACTGCTATATGATTTGGGCGAAAACAGAGCGTGCAGCAATGAAAAAACAATATCCAGACGAAAGTTTCAAAGAAATCAACGTAAGATTGGGCCAAAAGTGGTCAACAATGTCAATCGAAACCAAAACGCCTTTTTTGGAAGAATCGAAAAGACAAAACGAGAGATATGAACAGGTTAGTTTTATGAATTTTTGAACACCGAAAATTATTCAAGTACATTTAGCAGTTATTATTTTTCAGTAAAATCTACATTTTCGAATTTCAAAAGACACGTAGATGGCTCATTACTTTAATTTGTCTTAACTCAAGTGAATATGCCTATTTTCTCGTGAATTGGCTTATTTTCTAGTTGACCTACTTTCACCACACAAAATAAACCGGAAAATTTTGTCCCGGAGTATTTTTTCAATTTCAAGACGAATGGCGTTTACAGTTTTTTGATATCTTTTTTCGTTCTCGAGTTATGGTCCAAAGCAGGGGGTGTCCTATCATTATTGGACGCACTGTAGAAGCCCACCGACACTATCAATTTTGAGCTCATTTATCTCAATTCTTGTGATAGATATTTAAAATTTGTCAACCGATGAAATGAGCTCAAAGATGGCGGTTTGGGAGGGCTTGTATTAGAGGATATACTGTATAACGTTTACTCCCTTTGAAAAATTTAAAATCAGACTTTTCTCTGGTTGACATTGAACATCATCTGATTTTGAACGAAAATTGAACAATAGTTAATCCAACAAACGCTTCTAAAACTAAAACTTTCAGTGGAGACAGGCTCGCATGGGAGAAAATTGTTGGGTTCCGGAGGAGTCTTCACCTAAAAAAATCAGAAAGCGTCATCCAGATTTTGCTGGACTGGAGAAGAATCCCGAATTGTTGAATTTGGACCAGCAAATCGAAACGAAAAACTCCGGGACATCACTCGATCGCAAACGAAATTCTGCTGGATTAGATAACAAACCAGAGTTATTAGATTTGGACAAGCATATGAAGGCAATAAAGAAGATGAAATCTGGTGAATCGCAGGTACTCATTTAAGAAACAGTAATTGTGAGAAAAACAGTTATTTGAAGTGTTTTTACTAATACAAAAGATTCCCAAATTCATTATATTTTTTCAGAATCCAACTCCGATGGTTGCCTCAGCTTCACACCATCTCTGGGATACAGAATCGTGGGGTCCTATGCATGTTTTCTACACCGATGTCTTCTGGAATCCGCTTGCCTACATTCCACAATCTTAATAAAAAAACACTCTCAGTTTATTCCCAGATTTGTTACCAATGTTTCACCATTTTCTAATGCTATGATTTGTTTTCTAATTTTTTTTCAAATAAAAATGACCAATAAAAGAAGCCCATGGAATTGCTTTTTTGTTAGACTGGACGGAAACAATTGGGAGAACGTGTTATTAGTGGATGGCGTGAGGAGGAGCGTTAGACGTAGGCAAACGAAATCAAAAAGTGCTAGCATGTCTGGCTGACATTAATCAAAAAGAAATCAGAACTTTTTTGGAGCACACCCTCCTTTTCACTATTGCACATCGACTCATTCCTTCATTACGGGGTCTAAAAAAAGAAAAAGAAAAAAAAATAGATCTCATTTTCTTTTCTTGGACTTTTCATCCAGAAATGTTCTTTTATTTTTTTCTGGTTTCTTGAAAAGGGCTTGACGTGATTATGTTTTTTTTATTTAATTGAGATGATAAGAATATAAGTTGACAATTTGGAAGCTCTTCAGACGCAGATTTCAAGTTTTTTCTCCTGAACATCACTTACTCTTTTCCACTGACTATATTTCAACTATTTATTTTATGAAAGATAATGGATTCGTTTTCATTCCCCATCACTGTGAACTATGCAGCGTTGCTGCAATCCACTACTGTCACAAGCCAGCCCATAGCTTTCAAGGATTGGATTTTGTATGTTGACACAAAAACAAAATGAAAATTTTGAAATGATGATTACAGTTTTGTTTCAATCCATATTATTGCCGATCAAACTTTGATTCACCTGAACTGCCATCAGAAAACGGGGACCAAAAGATGGGACTTCTCTGGAATGTCTGAACTCATTTTTCCTGAAAATGAGGGTGCACAACACGCGGACTTTCAACTCAATTCGATGAAGCCTCTGGTCCTGATTTGTAAAATGGAAAACGCACAATTCGCGGAGCTTGTGAAAGATGGAAAATTAGAAATTCAGTTGAATGTTAAGATTTCTTCCTGGACAGACAAAATTCTCATTTTCAACGGTGATGCAGTTCATGTGAACTCCGACGTGAGTATGAATATATTTTATAAAGGCAGGGCTTTCTAATATAGGTTTCGCGGTATTGCACACAGAAAAATATTTATCCAATGTTGAAAATTAAGGGTCCTTTCAGTTTTTTCCGCAATATCCCTTCATGGAATTTATTTTCAGAATCTTAAACATCATGCTCCGGAATTTTTCGAGTCTTATTATGATGCAAAATCAGATAAACTTTTCCACATTTATGAAAGGTGCCTAAGATCTGAAGATTTCAAATTGTGTCTTGACGTGTTGCTGGAGAAAGCCACAATTACCGGTAACAATATACTTTTTTTCAAATCTTGCATCAGCTTTTGCAGAGGAGCGAGTGGAACACATTTTGAGCTGTTCAAAGAAACTTCTCAGGTCCGAAACCCTCAAAAAATTATCTGAGGAATTTTTGTGGAAAACGTCAAACAGGAAATTTGACGAGAAATTCAACTTGGCCTTAAAATATGGTTTACTTAGGTTGAAGGTTAGTTTAAAAACAGCTTTTTGGATAGATGTTCACTCACTAACGATTTTTTTTCAGGCTTCACTTCTCGAATCCGTTAAAAGCATCCCGAAAATATGTGAAATAGTCCATCAAAACCACTCTGTGCTTTATAAGTCCGATTTGGTGAAGATTGTGGAGAACATTTCCAAGCTCGAGAGAGCTTCAAGAAGATTCGGACATAACACCCATCCGTATTCTCGTGCCGCCCCTGTTTTGGCTCCACAGGAACAGCTGAATGCAAATAATCTACCAAACTTGGACACACTCACTGGAATTCTTGAAAACATCAGACTCCAACCTCAAGGGCAGAATCAGACATTAACTCAAAGGAATCCATTCGCACCAGTCGGAGATTTTCTTGCTCAGTTTTCTCGGAATCAAGTAGCCGTTGCGCAACAGCCATTTGTTCAAACAGTGTTCCAAAATCAAGTTGTTCCTCAGCCAGTTTTACCACTCCCACCACTACCTTTATTGGATTTTCAACAATTTCTCGCTCGAGGTCTAGTAGGTGTTCCTGGACAATTTGATGTCCCTTCTCAGCTGGAGCAGCAGCAACGAGCGATCATTAATCAATTGCTTAACAATAATCTGGTGAACAATCGGAATCCTGATACACTAGCGTTCAATGATACTCCAAATCAAAATCAACAATAATTGAACTTCTTATCTATTCTCTGAAATATTAGGTTGTTCGGAAAGTTCCTTCCATTTTTAGCGTCAGATACATTCAATGTAAAAAGGGCCAAACGAGGTCGGATAAACTGGAGGTAATGATCATTGTTATCAATGATTATCTGCTAATGCCCCACTAAATTGTGGATGCCTTCCTCCCAGAACTCCGGTCACAGCGAATTGAAAACCAAGTCAACCCATTTTTTATATACTGTTTTGAAGTAGATTTTTGTCATTTAAGATGGCGTTAGAAATGGCTGGATACGTAGTCATCAGAACGTAGAAGGTTAGAGCTATACTTTGAATAAGGCAAAATCGTTTAGCCATATCCACTGAGATCGGCCTGGGTCTTTCTTCCCGCATGAGGTTGAGGATTTTAATTTTGAAAATAAACATTTGTGTTTCTCTCCAGTGGAGATCCACATGGAGTCTGAGTTATGTCACCTGACGAGAATAAGTATCGGTCGTAAAAATGACACTATTATCTGGCAGCTCCCAATACTCCATTCCTTGGTAGATCACCATACCGACAACATCCCATTTTTAACACGAATTTCATGTTTCGGCAGGGCTGGTGGTTGAGCGTTCTTGTCAACCCACTTGGCTGGTCTCTTACTGTAATCATACATTATCCATTTATTACCACTAGTGATGATTTGATTCCAGCATTCATGTGTGCAACGCAGGATGAAAAGGTTCAAACAGGTGCCCACCCGGAAAAAAAGTTGCGTTGAGCCAAAAAGGTATGGGCAATGTATTCCCACTTTTTTGACTTCGCCGAGAGTTTCCAATTTATGGCTTTTTGGCGAAAGGCTTGCCACTGATGTACTTGTTCTATCTCACACAGTTGGAGACGGGTCCCTTTCAGTCCCCGTTCGTAATGCATCCAATCCTAAGCCGATATTCTTTTTTGAAGGGGTACTTCCGTCTAACCAGAACTCTCCTCTTTCGAATAGATGAAGCAAGGCGGGGATGGTTTTTGAAAGAATACATCATCATTGTTAACCTCCCTTAACTAGCGATGAATTTTAGCAGTTTCCCAGTGAGATGGAAATATGAATAAAAGCGCAGTCCAAAAATGGAAATTATTAGGGGCGAAAACGTTGGGCATATCTCACTACACGAGAAAAGGAGAATGATGTCCGTTGTGGTGTAGACACTATTAGACTTCACCAATATACTGATTAAACGACAGATCCCTCGCTTTTACACCGTTCACAAAAACAAAGTTTGAAAACAGCTGATCAAAAATGGAAGGAACTTTCCGAACAACCTAATACTTTTCTCAATATTTCTGTATTTTCTCCTTTCTTTTACTGAAATTTTTGTGACATCTAAAACTATCATCTTTCCTTTCTTTTTTCTGTATTTTCCCATACTTCTTCACTTCTCTTCCGATTTCATACCATTGCTTCACTCGATTATTCAACAGTTTCCCATCATTTCTTTTGTTTCTCTTAACTTTCTGGAATATTTCCATACATGCCTCCCCCGTTTTTATCACTTCTATCACAAACAAAAAAAAATATGCATACATTATTTTTTTTGATCCCTTATTCCCTCACAAACAACACGTCGAAACTATTGATTCAGATTTTCAAACAGCCTGAAACTTTATCCTTTTGAGGAAATCACTGGATGTCTGGATTTTTTTAATTTTAAAATAATTTTCGAATTTCCAAACACAGCAGACGACTCAGAAAGAGGCTTTTTTTTCAATTTGTTTCAAATTTTCCAATTTTGATAGTTTAGAGATGAGGGCATCTTTGAGCTCAAAATGCTTTGAATTTTTCTAATCTCTGAACATTTTTTCTACAGTAACTCAAAATAAATAAAAAAACTTAGAAAATTTCAAAATTCAGCAGTTCCAAATATTGATAAACGACTATTCTTAGAAACAAATCAATTCATTTTTCTCATTTTATTTTCTCTGAATAGTATACTACTTATTTGTTCCATTTTGATGTTTTATGCTTTCATTTTATCACCTCTACTACAAACAAAAAATGAATATTTATGTTCTTGCTTCTCTTTCCTCTTCTGTAATAAACTGTCACAGTTTAGTATTACATCCACTGTTTCCCTTTTTGGGCGATATGAATTAAATAACGATTTCTTCAAATCTGAATAGCAATTTCAGATTTATCAAGAACTGGGACAGCAACTGAACTTTCGAAATCGGCATTTTCACAAGTCAACACTATTATGAATTTTAATGGGTTCAATCCGTTTTTTGGACATATTCCTGGACAGCCAAATGGATATCATCGTGATTATCAAGGCATGAGTTTATTGAATCGTCAGTTTCAGGCATAGCACAATACAATTTTCAGGAAACCCGATGCCAAATAGAACACCCCATCTCTTCAGACAATCAAGTTTACCCAACGGCCCTGCTCCAACGCACCACTGGGGAGCAGGACACGGAGTTATGAGACTATCCCGTCAATGGTCGTCAGGATATGAGCCACATCATCGAGGACCAATACCTATTGGTCATAATGGGCATCCATCAAGCCACGGATTTGAGCGTCATGGTTAGTTTCCTTTGTAATGCCATTCGAAAATGCAAAAATTAATTTAAGCAGAATAAATTTGAAATCTATCAAGTACTGTGAAACCTGTAATAGAAAACCCCTTAACTTCCCATTTTGAACCAATTTATCTCTGTTCCTGTCAAACATACCAAAAAGTGTTATACTGATCAATTGTTTGTCATAATGTCAAAATTATTTTAACATTTGTCGAATTTTTATTATCTTGCATAGGAATTGAGGTAATTGAGCTCAAACTTGAAATTATGGGTGCTTTTTTGTTACAGGTTTCGCGGTAATCAAGGTTTCGCGGTAATCATCAGTACTTTTTCCAGGTAGATTTCATCCATACCATGTTCCTACTAGGTTTCACAATCCGACCAGAAATTTTGCCCCAGGAATATTTCCACATCTGTCAGGATATCATCATCCGCCAAGATTCTTTAATCCCATTTATCGAAATGTTCCTGAAAGATTCCCCAATTGGACCGACCACAATCCTGCTAGAGGATTTCCCGCTCCGAATACGACTGGACAGTATTTTCCAATAAGATCAAACCATATGGTTAATCACGGAGGATCATCAACCTTCACCAGAAGCAATGCAAATAGGCCGAACACTCAACATAAAGACTCTAACCGTCCCATTTCTCATACAACTCACATCGCCGAAATTGGTAGACGTAATCAGCCAAATACCAAGACATCAGGTAAGTTTTAATTCTGCTGGTCGATGCTCCATACTTTCAAGATATTCAATTTGAAATTTTTTTTAGACCAAAAGTCACTGAGCTTCATTCCTTGGACGGACCAACCTAGAGAAACAAATCAACAGAAGTGTATCAAGGAATCTAAACTAGGTGAGATGATCAATAAAGCTCTAAAAACAAAAAAAATCTTAAAACTTTCCGGAAGCAAATTTCTGAAAAAAATTTTATGACAAAATCACCAATTCATTTTAAAGAATTGAGGCAAAAAAGTTTCAGATGCTCCAGAAGAACTATTAATTTTGGAAGAAGTTCCTCCTAAAGAAACCCCAAGATATGTGGAACCTAGAGACGAGAAATTTGAAAAGTCGTTGACGGAATATATCGATCGGGAGTTTTCCAACCCGGAATCATTATGTAAGTTTGATTTGATTGTTTTCCTAATTTCTTGTTGGCTAATATCGTATTTCCTCCGATACCACCCCACTAGAACGGTCAGTTTTAAGCTCAATTATCTCGATTCCTGTGAAACATAGAAAGTGTCCACAAATGAAACTTTTGAAGATATTGTGATGAATAAATGTTCCGTTCATTAAGCTTTGATTTTATAGTTTCTACAGAAATCAAGATAATTGAGTATAGAGTAGATGGTTTGGGTGGGTCTGGAAGGAAATTCGTCAGACGAAATACGATATTTTTGTTTCACGGTAAATGAAGGTCTTGTTCAAAGAAAATCTGAATATTCCTTCTAGGAAAATTTTTCAGTCGACAACTCGGAAGTCTCCGGGAACAGCTTGTATTTAGATCAGCCGATGAACTACAAAGAAGAAAACGTAACAGCTCAATTGGATGACGACACGCTTAGAAATGTTGGGGCACCGGTGTTCAATTATGGATATGGAGGTTTTTGTAAGTTTTGAATTATCAGAAAATAACAAAAATTAAGGAAATTCAAAAGTTTAAAAATTCCGAAAAAAAACATAAATTCCAAAATTCAAAACTTCGAAAATCCAAAGATTTGAATCATGTCAGTCAGAAATTCAGAAATCTGAAAATATTAGAAATTATGAAATCCTGACGTGGATACAAAACGTCAAACTCTTCTAAATTTATCATTTCCAGCTGTACCTTCACTTCCGGAAAACGAGGTTATTGAATATCACGAAGAAGGTGTGTTGAATAAGTTTTTGTTTAATAAAAATCCCCATCAATCAATTCGTTTTCAGAAACCAAATGGATAAGAAAACGAGATATAGAGAAGAAACACAAATTGACAGAATATAAGGATATTTTGCTGGGGAAAGTTGATAGACTTCAGATGGAAGTAAACAAACAACGATCTGAAATTGAAGAAATCATTGAAAATACAGAAAGACAAACGAGAGATGATGCGAGATTGTTGGAGAGAAAATCTATATATTTCTTTGTCGAAGAAACGGACACTCAGAAAAAGGACAGAAAATGGAGATCTAAACTTCTCCCTCATATTTTAAATTTAAAAGACTTAACACTGGATCAGCTCATGGTCAGGTTGGAAGACGTTCTCCGGGAGAAAAAGCAACTTCAGCAAAGACGTGGTGGGTAATATCAAAATAAGTTCGACTTTAGAATACCAAAACTTTTAGAGTCAAAGAAAATGATTGAACAAGCGGAACGAGATATAAGAGTGGCAGAACGATTTTTGGGTAGAACATCTACATATTTCTCCAATGAACAAGAACTAGCACAAGCTGCAAGGGAAATGAAACCAATTTTCCAATTTGGTAACAAGCTGACACGCTGTCTCAAGGAGAAAAACGCTCTTTGGAAAGAGATAATGGAGACGAACTGTGGTAATGTCAAGTTTTTGAATTTTTGAATTTTCATGACTCTCCTATGATTGAAAACTTTGAAACTAAAAAATACTGAAAACTTGCATTCGCAGAATTTTTTACATTTCATAGTTTTTAAGCTGTCCGCATATTTTTAGAAGACGCATGTTTTTCTTGTTATCAGTTCAAAAACCGGTCAAGCTGAGGTTTTTCAGAAATTGGTAGATAGCTAAAAAGCTAGGTATTTTTGAAAAATTCTCTGAATGCAAAATTTTTAATCCAAGTCTGTTTCACACCCACCGAAATTTTCAAAGTGATCGGAAACTTGACAACCGAGCTCCAGACCTTTGAAAATGATCAAAATTGACTGAAAAACACTTCATGAAAAACTATTGTCCCTTTCAAAAATGTGCAATTTACAGTGAAAACGACCTTAACTCACCAGTTCACCGATGTGCTGAATATGGAGAAAGGCACAGAGCAGTGGAGACCAAGCAAACTGGTTTCAATCTTATGGTATTCGTTCAATTTTTCAATTCTTTCTTTGTTATAATCTAATTTTCAGGATCTTCCGACTAGCGAAATCGTCATCCACTGGTCATTATCAGTTGATTGTCCATATTGAACCCCTTTCTCCAGTTGTTTCCGGAATTGTAGCAACTGTCCATCCTACCATTGGAAGCAAAGAACAGCATGTTTCCACATTCAAATATTTTGGGGATGTAGGGGATTCTACACAAGTTTTTGAAATGACGATTAAGGAAGATGAAATTGAAAAATACTTCGATGAGGGCCATCTCTCAGTGAAGCTCAAAGTTTGTGTCAAGTCAGGACATGACTTGAGACAGCAATTGGAATTCAACAAATCTGAAGAAAGAGATACATGTGTTATAGTTGAAGACCAACATTTTTATGTATCAAAAATGGTAAATTTTGAGATTTCAATACATTTTCAATTACGTTTCTTTCAGGAGCTGGCTTCTCTATCTCCAGTTTTTGACAAAATGTTTTTCGGAGGATTTGAAGAATCCAAAAAATCAGAAATCATCTTAAGAGGCATATTCGCTTCAGACTTTTATGATTTCCTAGTATTTTGCAACAATGGAGGAAGACTCAAGAGTAAGAAAAATTTCAGTTAGCAAAATACAGTGAGAATTTCCAGATGCGACAGTTAGAGGAATTGCCGATGTCGGAGAGATTTTCGATATTGAGGCTGTTCGGATAAAGTGCATCGAATTCATTTCAGAAAATGAAACGTACTCCACCGAAGAAAAGAGACAATTTGGGGAGGAGTTTGACATACCGGAATTGAAGGTTGGTCTCAAATTTCCGGCCAAATTTCAATTCCCAATTTCACTTTTCAGAACTATGTCCGCTAACAATGATTTGTTCAAAGTTTTGGAAAACGAGTTCAATTTGGGGTAACTTTTTTATTGAAATTGTGTGTTGTTTCCTTCTGGTCATTATGGATAATATTATTATTTTTTTTCTCTAATTTTTGTCTATAATTTGTTGGCGAATCAAATAAACTGCAACAACAGAATGATATTTTTTTTATTCAGTAATTTTGTGGACCCTTTCAATCTACATGTAGGCCTGTTTACAACCTATAAACTTATCAAAGTGATCAGAGACTTGAAAACCAGACTCCTGAAAATTTTCATAGAAATCGGGGTTTACAAGGTGTTGAGGTCTTCTTGTTAACTTTCAAGAAGTTTTCTAGCGGCTTATTAGCCACGGAGATTCATCTGGTGTTAAGCATATCAATTACCACATGAATGTTTATATTATCCTCCTCCTACAAAGTAACGCCTGCTCGACGGATGCCTGTCGGGTGCCGCCAGCTGTCTGTTTAGAGCCGCTCGGAGGAACAAAAAAGAAGGAAGAGGTGAGGTCGTATAAGTATCGATGACAAGCAGATCCCGATAATGAACTCCGCCCACAAGCAGATGTGGGTCATGTTTTGGCTTTTTCTAATACTTTGAGCCCAGATATTTGTGCTCAACGCCTATATCGATGCAACCTACCCAAATTACGGCTGTTCTTTTTTTATCGTAGAAAATTATGATTGCATTTGAATTACTTCGAAAACACAGGTTTTAAATTTTGAGAATTTTGTAGATTTAGGAAACAAGAGATTTGAAAATTTTCTATATCTAGACGCTCGTTGTTAGTGCATTTTTTTCCTGAAATTTTATGTTTCCTCTGAAAGCGTTTTCGAGATACTGTATCTCGTATGGGGTTCTTCTTCACGTTGACAAAAGATATTCGAATGAGGCGTCTCAGTGTGAGTAATCAGCTTGTAGGCTAGCAGCTATCGGCACCAACTTTCCGTTTTCTCTCCGTCTCTATTACGACGTCCCATCTATCCTCGTTTTTTTTTTGCCTACTCCCAAACTGACCACCATTCGATCCCACTCTGTTGCATCATTTGGTATTCAACAGTCCCCCACTCTTTTTCTTGTTACTCTCAATTTCCCATGATATTTCCCTGTATCTATCCTCGCATTTAGTGCCAGAAAATGATACATATGTACTTGTATTGATATCTTTTCTTTCTTGACGAACCAGTAAACTGAGGTTTTTGGAACGGAATTAGAAAGCATTTCATGGAATTTTAATCATTTTCTGAATGTATGTAATTTGGCCAGAATTATTTCCAATTTTCTTTGTTCCAAGACTTTTTTCGGAATTAGAGTTTTTGGATTACGATATGTGAAAGGCGCCCAGAAAAAATTTCGCATGCTGGAATCAAGCGAAATCTCGTTAATAATTTTTTTGCGGTTTTGAAACCAGTTTGTCAATTTTTTCTGTGCTTTCGTGTTAGGAAAGTAGAATATCAAATTTCCGAAGTTATGAGATTTTTAAAATTGGAATATTCCCAGATTCCAAAATCCCGAAGTTGGCGACAACAGAATATTCCGAAAATTCCTGACTTGCGAAATTCCGAATTTTTAAAAACCAGATTTTTTCGAAATTCCTGAATTTCAAAATCTTGGAACTCGAAATTTTCTAAAACATCCCTGCAAAAAAACATCACTGAAAAGGTCCGAGATTTTTGAAATGGAAATGTTCCTGAATTCAAAGATTTTCAAAATCGGAATATTCCAAAAAATTTTCGAAACCAAAACAAAACCAGAATTCCGAAAATTTTAAAAATTCTTAAATTTTCGAAACTGGAATGTTCCGAAATTCCAATGGTTTGAAACTCGAAATTTTCAACGTTTAGAAAATTTTCGAAAACAGTATTCCGAATATCCCTTACCAGTAAGTAGTGATTTTGTTTTCCAATTTCTCCGAATCTGAAGCGCGAGAAAATTGGAAAAAAAATATTTCTTGTTCTTTTTACATTAACGTATTTCTGAATTTTTAGCTGACGATGGTTTTTTTTCAGAATTAACTTGGTCAACCATGAGTTTTAATGAATTCGATCAGACTTTCGGACAATCTGGACAAGAGAATGGAGGTGATCTTAACGGTGACCCTCCAATCAACGACAGGGAAGCAGGACAATACGTGATGTCCCATCAGTTGTCGTCAGGATCTGAAGGACTGATACCTGCTGGTTACCCACCAAGCATCGCGTTTGGGGAAAACGGTAAGTCCATTTCTATTTTTGCACCAAACCAAGAAATTGAAAATTATAGATGGATTCTCTACTAGACAAAATTGGTCGATCGCTCCTTTCCATTTGCATGGATACAATATCTCAGGAGGACTTCCATTTGAAGAGAGCAGTTTTTCAGGAACATTCTCCACCTATACTGCATACAACCATTCAGGTGGGGTTTCCGATTTGACAGTTTTCTTGAAAATAATAATAAATATTTCCAGCTCGAGGCATTCCAGTCCAGAGTGGATCAATGAGTCGTGCCGATATGAATCAGAAAAGGGTTGCAGGTAAATCATTTTTTGGGGTTTTGGGAGCTTGAATAAAAATCTTACTCTATTCGCACTCTAAAAGTCGTAGACTAAATGTAAATGAAAATTATTTTAGAAACACCACCAAATCGAGATGAAACGCCTCTTCAAAAAGCTCCAAGACACGTGGAACCTAAGGACGAGGAATTTGAAAAGTCGCTGCTGGAATATGCAAATCGGGAGTTTTTCAGCCCGGAATCATTGTGTTAGTTTGATTTCTTACTCATTTATCGTCGGCTAACACCATATACCGTCCACTTTCAGCTCGAATATCTCCATTCGTGTAAAACATATCGAATATTTGTCAACTGATAACATATTGGTGATATTGTGAAAAGAAAAATGCTAGTTGACAAATTTTTGATAGCTTTTACAGAAATTGAAATACCGTAAACTCTCTGATAGAACGTCACCCGAATCGTCAAATTTGAGCCCATGTATCTCATTTTCTGTGAGAGATATCAAAACGTATAGTTAACAAATAAAAAGTTGATGATATTATGACAAATATTTTATCACTTGACTACTTTTTGATATCTTTCAAAAGAAGTGAGATATACATATAAGCTCAAAGTGGACTGTCCGGGTGGCGTTATATTAGATTGTTACAGTATATGAGCTTGGAGCTAACGATTCGAATGAATCTGAGAAAATGAGGTTTTTATGTTTTACGGTAAATAAAGCTGTCGCCTGAAGAAAATCTGAATATTCCTTCAGTCACAATTTTTTTTCCAGTGAACAACTTAGAAGTCTCCGAGCACAGTTTGTTCTTGGAGCAACCAATGAACTACAAAGGAGAAAGCGTAACAGCTCAATTGGACGACGACACGCTCCGAAACGTTGGAGCACCGGCGTTCAATTATGGATATGGAGGTTTTCGTAAGTTTTGAAATTTTATTACCTCCAACTCACAAAATCGAAAAATTGATAATTTGACAATCCGGGAAATTCAGAAATTAAAAATTGGAAAATTATACGAAAACATCCAAATTCGGAAATCCGAAATTTAAATAATTGAAAAAGTTATTTATAACATGAAAGATTTCGACAATATAGAAAATTCAAAAGTTCGAGAATAAAAAAATTCAGAAATTAGGGAGGGTACTTCAATTAGAGAGGGGCACTTTTAGTTCTTATTTTTGCGGGATCGCTGAAAAACTTCTATTAGACGGACAACGTTTTTTGGTGAAAATTTTTTCTTATCTACGAAACAATTTTTCCTTTCTTTATGACAAATCTTAAACCACTTATGGGGTTGTTCATGTAACCAGCAAAAAACCTAGAGAATGGCAAAACTCCGCGAATACTCGGAGAAGAAACCATCTTGTTGACATTTTGGGGAAACTGAAGGAAACAATATTGCCAAATTTGGGGTCAAAATATCAATTTTGAAAATATGACTGGAAGTTCAGAAAAACTTTCAAAATTGACATTTTGACCCCAAAGTCTGGCGATGTGTTCCCTATAGTTTTCTCCAGTTTTTCTCACCATTTCAGCCAGGTTGGTTATGTCTCCGAGTTTTAGCCATTTTTTAGGTTTTTCGACGGTTAATTGAATAATCTTATCATAATTCAATGAAAACTTTTGAAAAACCAGAAAATCAGTTTCTTCAAGTCTGTCATTCAATTAAACTTCCATCTTCGAACACATTAGCTAGAAACTTGGAATTTTGTAGCTATTTTCAGTAATTCAGCAAAGGGGCACTTCAAATAGAGGGGCCACATCTATTTTTCGCGAGGTCTCCAGGTGGGCATTTCAATTAAAGGGGCCTTTCAATTTCAGGGGCCTTTCAAATACTGGTTTTATTTTACGGTAGAAAATTCTAAAGTAGCTATGAAACGACTAGAAATACCGAATTTATCATTTTCAGCTACACCTTCACTTCCGGAAAACAAGGATATTGAATATCACGAAGAAGGTGAGCTGAATAAGTTTATTCAAAAAAGAAATCTCTATCAATCGATTCATTTCCAGAAACCAAATGGATTAAAAAACGAAATATCGAAAAGATACAAAAATTGACAGAATCCAAGTATAATTTGATGGGAACAGTTGAGAGGCTTCAGATGGAAGTGAACAAGAAACGGTCTGAAATTGAGGAAATCATTGAAAACACCGAAAAACAAACAAGAAATGATGCGAGATTGTTGGAGAGAAAATCTATCTATTTTTTTGTCGAAGAAACGGACACTCAGAAACAGGATAGGGAATGGGGAGCCAAATTTCTCTCTCATTCTAGTGATTTGAAACAATTAACACTGGATCAGCTCATGGCCAGGTTGCAAGACGCCCTCCGGAAGAAAGAAGAATTTGAGCGGAGACGTGGTAAGTGAAGTCTAAATTAGTTAGATTATAAATGATCAACAACTATAGAGTCAAAGGCAATCATTCGTCGAGCGGAACGAGATATAAGAGTGGCAGAACGATTTTTGGGTAGAACATCTACATATTTCTCCAATGAACAAGAACTAGCACAAGCTGCAAGGGAAATGAGACCAATTTACCAATTTGGTAACAAGCTGACACGCTGTCTCAAGGAGAAAAACACTCTTTGGAAAGAGATAATGGAGACGAACTGTGGTAAAGAGAAATTTTCAAAATTGGAATTTTTAAGACTCTCCTGTGAATCGGAAACTTTGAAATAATGAAAGACTGAAAACTTTGTAATTTCAAAATTTTTTAAAATTGATAGTTTCTTGTTATTCGCAAATTTCTGAAAGAAACATTTTTTTTATTTTCCTATTTTCAGTTCAAAACCCGGTCCAAAAGGGGTTCTCCAGAAATCGGCTGATAGCTGAAGAGCTAGGAGTTTTCAAAATGTTCTGTTGGTGTTATATTTTCAATCTAAGTCTGTTTCATACTTCGAGATTTTCAAATTCATCGGACACTTGACAGCCGATTTCGAATCTCTCGAAAATGGGCCAATATCAACTGAAAATACGGTTTTGAATATTTTTCAGCCCGGTACAGTATGTTTATTTTCGGTAGTGTGAGATTTGAGATAAACTAGATACGTGCGGTATCAGAAATTGATTAGAAATTTATCAAAGTGGTCATATTTTCATTTCAACTGAACAAAATTCAAACCAGTTATCATGTTATTGAAAAATCTGCTTCTATAAGTCTTACCCTTTTCAAAAATGTGCAATTTACAGTGAAAACGACCTTAACTCACCAGTTCACCGATGTGCTCAATATGGAGGATGGAACGGAGCAATGGAGACCAAGCAAAGTTGTCTCCATCCCATGGTATTTATGCAATTCATTTATTTCCTTTGTTATAGTCTGATTTTCAGGGTTTTTCGATTCCGCAAGTCATCGGGTCTTTACCACCTGACCGTAGATTTTGAGCCCATTGTTCGAGTTGCATCCGGATTTATAGCAACCATCCGTCCCATCATAGGAACAAAAAAACTGCTCGAATCCACGTTCAAATATTTTGATGATATTTGGTATTCTAAACGAGTTTTTGAAAAGACGATCAAAAAGGAAGATATTGCAAAATATTTGAACGACGGTCATCTCTCAGTGAAGCTGAAGGTTTGTGTCAAGTCGGGAATTGATCTGAGAGAGCGATTGGAATTCAACAAATCTGAAGAAAGAGATACATGTGTTATAGTTGAAGACAAGAATTTTTTTGTTTCCAAAACGGTGAATTTGAAGATTTCAATACATTTTCATTTAAATTCTTTTCAGGAGCTGGCGTCTCTATCTCCAGTTTTTGACAGAATGTTTTTCGGAGGATTCGAAGAATCCAAAAAATCGGAGATCACATTGAAAGGGATATTCGCCTCGGATTTTTATGATTTTCTTTTATTCTGCGGGAATGGAGGAAAAATCAACAGTAAGACGAGTTTTATGAGCAGAATATAATGAATCATTCCAGACGTGACGGTTCGCGGGATCGCTGATGTTGCCGACATTTTTGATATCGAGGTTGTTCGGCTAAAGTGCATCGAATTCATTTCAGAGAATGGAACGTACTCCACTGAAGAAAAACGACAGTTTGGGGAGGAGTTTGGCATACCGGAATTGAAGGTTGGTCTCTAATTTACCTTGAAATCCGAAACCAGAAATTTTGTATTTTCTTTTAGAACTATGTCCGCCAACAATGATTTTTCGAAGTTTTGCAAAAGGAGTTCAATTCTGGATAACTTTCTTATCGAAATTGTGTTGTGTTTTCTTTTTGTCATTATGGATATTTTCTCTTTCAAATATTTTCTTTTCCTGACATGACACAAGTTTTTTCTCTTCTCAGCTGCTTGTTGTTAATGCATTTTTCGCCTGAAATTTTTTGTTTCTACCGAAAATCTTTTTGAGATACTGTATCTGGGTTCTTTTTTTTGTCGATTGAAGATTTTCGAATGAGTAACCTCAGTGTGAGTCATAAGTCCGTAGGCTAGCAGCTATCGAAACCAACTTTCCTTTTCCTCTTCGTATCTATTGCAACGTTCCATCTATCCTCATATTTTTTTTCCTTTCCCCATAATTCCCACCATTCGATCCCACTCTGTTTCATCATTGGGAGTCAGTCCCCCACTCTTTCTCTTGTTACTGTCGATTTCCCGAGACATTTCCCTGTATCTATCCTCGCGTTCAGTATCAACAAATTAAAATATACATATGCAATTGTATTGATTGTTCTTTCTTGACAAAGAAGTAAGCATGGATGTTTGGAACGGGATTCAAATATCAGAAAATTTACAAAAAATGTTTCTGTGTTGATCTCAGGCGGAATCACTTTAATAATAGTTTTTTTGCGAAAACTGCAGTAACCCCAGAAAAATCAAAAGTTGCAAAATTCTTCGGTAACCCGGAAATTATTTACGAATTTTGATTTTTTTTTTAATGTAGTAGTCTCAAAAACTGAAAATTTCCGAAAACTGTAGATAAAATGTGGCGAAAATGTGGCGGAAAATGTGGCGAAAACTACAGTAATCCCAATTATGAGTCATGACACTCTTTCATTGTGTTGACATCACTTATGCACGCAACTGGTTCGGAACAAGAGTATCACATGATTTGGACGCGTGAATCATACTATTATTGTTTTCCGAAATACTTAGAGTTGAGAAGCAGACAGTGAATCAAGAAATTTCTCTGCGTCTTCACCGAAAAAATGCTATTTAGGCTTGCCGCTTCGAGGTTCCTACCGTATTCAGACTGCAAAAAATACTCTCTAACTCTAATTTTTTCGGACATCAATAATAATGTGACTGTTTGTTCAAAATCTTTTTTATCGGGTCTGGTGATCATTTTTGATCATTTTTTTGAGAATTTCACTAACAAGAAGCGGTTAAGATTCATCTTGTGTTAAGCATATCAATTACAGCAATAATGTTTATATTATTCATCTACCCCAAAGTAAAGCTTGCTGGATGGATTTCTGTCGGGTGCCGCTATTTACAGCCGCTCAAAAGGAATAAAAGAGGAAGGATGTCGTATAAGTATCAATGACAAGCAGATCACGGCCAATAATTTACTCTGCCGACATGTGGATCATAGACTTGGTTCATTTGATTTTTTGGAGTTATCGAATTGTTTTGGAAAAAAGCTTGTTAGATTGGTCAGGAAATTTCAAAAACAAATTTTCAACACCTCGATCTAGCCGGAAATTTTCATCAAAATCAAAATGATATCGAGAAAACTTCGTGGAAATTTTTTTCGGTTTTGAATATACTCCTCAGCCTTATCTGATGTGCTATAAGACAGTTTACGGTATTTAATTTTTCTCACCCGTTATTTATTACGCGAAAATATGTTTTTATCACATTTTTATTTCTCCTCCCCCTAAAAGCGCGTCTCTGCGTCTCTCATTTCTTTCCCCTCTCGCCCGGCACCGTCCCTCGCTGCAACCACAAACCACGCCCCTACAGTCTGTCCCTCTCTATCTCTCACTAACTTGTGATTTTGCACTTTTGACTTGGTCTAAAGATGTGACTCGCAGCCTTTTCCCTATGCTTTCATTCAATCTCATCTGTTTTGTTCCTATTTAGTAGTAAAGTGCGATTATGTGCAATGTAACGTTGCTACCAGTTTTACGGTAAAATGTGCAGCAAAATTCCTATTTCAATGCTTAAACTCCGAAACACTTCTTGATTTTTCTTACTTGTCTTTGTAAAGCTCTTTCAAAAGGACAAAAATAATGCTCACTAGTGAACAATTCAACTTTTAAAAAAATTATGCCATCATTTGCATGATGTGTTTTCTTTTCTTGTTGTTGAAATTTCGCTGGCATGTTTTTCAGGAATGTTTTAAGAAATACTGCTGCTTTTTTCTCATATGACGTTCAGTTCTGATTGTATGCACTGTCTCCCCGCTATTTTTGTTTTTTTTTGTTGCTTATTCTGCGTCTCGTGTACTTGTAATGCTCTAATCGCCTATGACAGCTGTCCTAGAAAAACAATGTTGAAACGCAGAGAACAAATTCAAAATTTTCACTGCGTCTCCACCTAATATGTGCTATTTATTCAGGCTTGCCATTTAGATTCGCCGCTCCGAGATTCCGACCGTATTTGAACTACAAAAAATACTCTCTATCCTTCTTTTTTTTTCAGACAACTATAATACAAAAATTCGGAAATATATTGGGATTCCCTGTGTCTTCCGTAATCCGTTTTTACACTATCTTTTGAATGTGTCTTGTGAACCCGGTGTTTCCAAGATCGGAAACAATACTAAAATTTTAGAAATTTTAAAGAATAATTTCAGAGGTAATCCATCTTTCACTTTATTCCATGGAATATAAATTTTTTTGCATTGACTCCTATTTTTTTTTTTGAGAAATTTTAAAAAAAGTTATTGGAAATTACGGGTAGAACCTAGAAAATCTTAGTATGAATTGTTTTTTGGTCTATTAACTGTTAGAACTTGCAAAAAAATACTCAAACAAAGTAAACACTCTAGAGGAAGGCCACGCAAACTGTCAACTTTTAGTTCATGTATCTCATTTTCTGTCAGAGATACCATAAAGTGCTTAACTGATAAAATGTTGAACCGAGATTGTTTAACTCAACATTGGCGGTCTGGGTGCCTTCTATTAGAGTGTGTTTACGATAATCTGTTATCTAATGACTTTTCATGTGATTTACTTTGAAATTAAATTTTTCTATGACCTCTCTTGTCCGTATTTTTGATTTCTACAACTTATTCTTACCTAAACACTTTATCTTCCCCTTCAATTTTACATTTTTCAGCAGTTCTCGATTCCGTCGTGATGGCCAAGAGATTGTCACCACTACCACCGCCACCTCGATCTCCCAGTCCGGAGTTTCCGGAAGAAAAGGATGACTACATTCGGGGAGAAACGACCGACGAACTGATTCCCGTGAGTTTGTTTTTTCCAGTTGTCATTCAGTTCAAACTAGACCAAAAACAGGTCTAGTAGAAGTACAAAGGTGGAATTCAGGCGAGGGGAAAAAACCTCAACCGGAATATTCTAGGGAAACGTTTTCAAGGTTCAATTAACTCAATTGTTAGAATTTTAGGTTTGGTTTCAAGTTCCAGTTTTACGTAGTCTGCAGAATTTGTAGTTCTTATTTTTGGACGTTCTGAGTTTTCTTGAAATCTTCAAATTTCGATATAAGTTTCGTGTTCGTTGTTTTCTTTTTCGAATTTGCAATCTTTCTAGAAAAATTCTTCAAACTTTTGCCAGTTCCATTTATTCTATAAGAGACAACCGGTTAGCGAGCATTCTTAAAGTTCTAATAGTTTAAATTTAAAAAAAAGACAAAATCACGTTTTTTTCAATGATCATGATTTTCAGATAAAGAAGGTGACAGACGTCATTTTCATCGATGGCTCGTTGTATTTTAATGTGGAGTGGGAGAACAAGGATGAAAAAAATGGCTATCAGCCGGCAAGGAACTTCGGGGAGAACTTCCTCGAACACTTCCACATCAATCAGTTTCGCGAGAACAACGAAGATTTGTTCAAGAGGGAGTATAAAAAATGTAAGCCTGTAATTTTTTTTCTTGTTTGAATTTTGTTTTGCAGACTTGAAGGAGAAAGAAGAGTTCCACGACAATTCGGATGACTCGGACTTCGATTTCGTAAGTTTTTTAAAAGTCTGAATATTCATTAATACTTTTTTTACAGGACGTCGCCACAAAGGTCAAGAAGGACCCGAAAGAAGTGGCCAAGGCGGCCAAGAAAAAGGCTGAGCAGAAGAAAGCGAGAGCTGAGAAGAAGAAGGATGAGCGTGAGAAGAAAAAGGCAAAGGCCGAGAAGAAGAAGAGAAAGGCTGATAAGAAGAAGGCGGATGAGAAGAGAATGAAGATCCCGATTCTCCCAAAGGGAAAGAAGTGGAACAATCTCGCCAGAGGCAAGAGGGTAAGTTCATATTCAAATTGTTCAGTTTTTTATTGTAATTTTGACAATATTGATTCCAGGTACCGCTATCCCCTCCTGCGGAAGACTAAAATGTCTTCTCAACTTCCGCTAGCTCATAATAATTTTTTTCAAAAATTCTATATGCGCCACCCCCTCCCTTTTTGACTATGATGACAAATTTTTGTGTTCTCTTTTCTTCTCTCTTCCTTTATTTTACTCTCTTTCTCTTTTTCAAACCACTTCATTTTTTTCTTGTGGAACCCCATATCCTCCCCAAAATTTCCTGTCTGCTGCCAGTTGTAATTGTTTTCAATGTATCCCCACTTCATCTTAAAGTACAGTGTGCTATCAAAGAACATGATCCCTTCTACCTCCTTTATTGGAACAATTATGTCACTTCAAATACTCACGCTTCTTTTAAACCGTTCTAAGTGTTCCCTTTTTTCCCAAACCCTCCTCTTCTCCACCTAGTATTAATCAATCCCTGCTCACCGTTCTAATATTTTGTGATGTTTCCAACAATTCATAATCGGTTTCGATTCTGTTTCATTTTTGAAATTTATATACTGTACATGCTTTTCTATTTCTTTGTAACTTTGAAATGCATTAATAAAACATTTAAAAAAGAACTAGAATCGACAAAGAGAAAAAAAAAACACATTTCCCTTCAAAGTCTCTATATTTCAGCAGTATGGGTTTCAGAGGAAATTGAATTGAGGAAATAATATACCGTATTTCCTCTAATAGAAGCCCACCTCTATTTGAAGCCCACCTCTAATAGAAGCCCACCCCGCGAGGTGTGTCGAAAAATAGAAGCCTCCCTCTAATAGAAGCCCATGGGCTTCTTCTCAGTTTTTAAATTTTTCAATTTCTGATCAACAGAGTTTCTGAATATTGAATTTTGAGGTTCCAGAATCTCAGAATTTCATAAATTCAGAAATTTGGAGTTTCGAACCGCAGAATGAAAACTTCGAATGAAAAAAGAACACCGAATTTCAGTATTCTTAACTTCCGGATTGTCGAATTTCAGATTTTTTGAACAAACATTTTTTGGAAATTTAATAGTCGAAAAATAGAGGCCCCCCTCTAATTGAAGCCCACCTCTAATAGAAGCCCACCCTGAGAGAGAGGTTCGAAAATAGAAGCCCATGTGCTTCTATTAGAGGAAATACGGTACTTCGAGGAACAAAAAACGGTTCTCGTCATTGGGACAGAAATTAGGACAGAAATAAAAATATTAGAGGTTGTCAAGTAGAAAAGAGAAAAAAAACCAAAAATGAGATTTCGATTTTAAGAATTCAAAGCAGAGATGTTCGGAACGGAATTCGGAATTCCGAAAATTCCGAAAATTCCGACCATTTTCGAAATGAAATTCCGGTCGGAATAATTCCGAAAGATTTTTTCGGAATGAAATTCCTATCGGAATTTTTCCTAAGCATTTTTTCGGAATTAAAAATTTTTTCGACCACAGTATGCCTGGAAAAATTTATCTGCGGGTCTCGAACAGAATTAATTTTGAGATTTTTTGCCCTGTCAAAATTTTTCTGTCAATTTTCGAAAGATTCTTGCGTTTTTGTGATGGGAAAATGAAATTTCTGCTATTAAATTCCAATTTTGGAAAATTCCGAACATTTTTGAATCGGAATATTCCGAAATTCCGAAAATTTTTGAATCGCAATATTCCAAAATTCCGAAAATTTTTGAATCGGGTTTATTCCGAAATTCCAAAATTCCGAATTTTTGAAAACCGGAAAATTCCGAGATTCCGAAATTCCGAAATTTTTAAAATCGGAATTTTGCGAAATTCCGAAATTCCCAAAAAAAACAATTCCGAACACCCTGATTCAAAGTATGATGGACATTTACACAAATGATGATTCCAAAATGTTAGTGAGGGATAATCATACTTTTGGATACAAATTAAAAGATGAGACACATATTATTTGAGCCGAAAATGTCTCCATGCTTCAAACATTTCTTTCGCATATTGGAGTACTGTTCTCAAATTGTCACTCTTCACTTGAGAGATACAACCGTTGAACCCTAAATGAGAAAACACCAATCCATTGACAACGAGTAATTTGTAATCGAGTCCCTTGCGAATCCCATTCAACTGTAACAGATAATTTCGACGCGTGTAGATGGTATGCTTTGTTGTGATATGTGTCGCGGCTCTCATGAATTGTTCCTTGATTTGGATCATCGTTTCCTTAGTTCGTACAGAATGAGCACAATTTTCTGGTTTACTAGAATGTGGGTCTTCTATTAAAATGAATTGGTTGCTTTCTGGTAATCCAATGGAAGGAGACCCGTCCTCGTTTAACTTTTTCAGGGTGCAACCTCGCTTCAATGATATCCACGATCCATCGAAACTGAAAATCAAAATATTTTTTTTTGAGCTGAGAAATTTCAGTGCTTGAAGGTTTATCTGACTTCATGCTATTAATGTCAAAAAGTTTAGAATTTTCTGAAATATACCTGATTTTTCTTGTTCAAAACTTCTTCTAAACAAAACTACTTTACAAATGTTTTGTCATTCAACTCACTCAAAATTAGCGTAATAGTTCATGATACCCAAATACAGCGCTGCCAAGCTTTCTTGATTTTCAGCCAAATTTGTCGAATCTTGAGTTCTTGATTTTTCCAGCTCCTCATCTTCTTTTTCTTGGGCCTCTGCTTCCAATACTCCACGCGCATCTTGAGTGATCTTTGGTTCCATTCCGTTGTTCCAGTTGTAGCGGAATTATTAGGTTGTTCCAAAAGTTTTCTACATTTTTTGAAATTTTTTCAACAAAACTTTATTCAACTTCGGGGATATTTCAGTAACTAACATATTGTTCGTTATGATCCATCTCATCTTGCCAACGTTTTGGTAGATGTTCAATGCCTCTCGGCTAGAACGCGGGTGGCTGTTGCGCGTAGAAGGCATATATATATACGATTTTAGGTCCAATCTTCTTTCGAAGCGCTTACACTTTTAGCCACTCAGAAGCGAGCGGAATAAATGAAATTCTGTTTGGGCGAGATCAGGACTATATGATAGATGAGCGAATACTTCGATGACTTTACCCTTGACTTTCTGGCTAGTGACCAAAGTCGAGTGTGAGCGCGCGTTATCATGAAGAAGAACATATATGCTTGCTTCTCGGCGCAGAGCACGATACGCATGAAATACTTATTGCAGTTAGAGAAAGTATCTGTCCGTAGTTACGATCGCACAATGGAAAGAGCCTCTCCATAGTTCACACCATAGAGATACCAGCAAATCCTCAACATCTCACTTTTTTGACAAATTTCACCTTTGTGATCGATTTCTGGAGTTTGGCATATCTTCATCCACTGACACTATATGTTTACTTCAAGCTACAGACACCCTTTTTTTGTTTTCTGACACAAGATAATGGATCCCATTGAAGGTTCGCTTACGAGCAAGCAAAGACTAACTCAAGTCCCAAATAGTTCTGATCAGGGAATCACTGAAATGGTGTCGCATCAGTTGACCATACTTTTCTCTGTGTCTGAACTTTGAAGGTGATGAAATGCTAGCATAGTAGGTAGACCAAGAGTAGAAGACACTTCACGAACTGTGATTCCCGGCTCAGCTTACAGCCCTTTCTTGATATCGGCATCGAAACTAGAAAATGGGCTGGTTTGCCTTCATGCAAATAACTGCCGTTTCGAAAGCAATTGAAACAATATCGCAACACAGGATATTGGAGTGACTTGTCACCAATTAGAGAGCATATTTTTCCATATGCACCGGCAGCGGATTCTCCCTTAAGAAATCCGAAAAGAAAACAACTTCAGAATTCGTGTGTTTCGTTGTCGAGTCTCTCGGTCATGGACTGAGAATTGCTGACACAAACTGACAATTTTGATTGAGCATGATTATTGAAACAAACAAAAGAAAACGAAAATCGATCGGCAAGAATGGGCACGGCGCGCTCTTAAAAAATGTAGAAAACTTTTGGAACAACCTAATATGTGAATAATGCTTTGGGAGATTCGGAAGAACAGGAATGTTGACTCCTGCTGAAAATTGAAAAAATAAATTACCGAGACCTTGTGTATTTTTTTGATCATAGATAATTTTTCCTAGTTTTTTTTTTGTTAGAAACGACATTCTTTATTTTTGTGAAGTATGCATATTTGGGTAAGATGGGAAAATTAACCATACAAAATCTACCGTATTTCCTCTAATAGAAGCCCACCTCTATTTGAAGCCCACCTCTGATAGAAGCCCATGGGCTTCTATCAGATAAAAGACGGTAATTAAAAATTCCAGAATTTAAAAATTCCAGAAAATATTAGAGGAAATACGGTATACTTGCACTTTGAGCTTGATTATCTCATTTCTCGTAAAAGATACCAAAAAGTTGTCAACTATCAAAATTTATTTCATAACCTAACTAACATTTGATCGGTGGACGGGTTCTTGTAATTTCTTATAGAAATTGAGATAATTGCGCTCAAAATGCAAAAAAAAAGGTTACCTTCTCATAGAGTGTTTACCGCGTAAGGTAACGCCTAGTTGAAAGTTCTAATGATCGTTCTATTCGGGTATTTAAGGAATGTTATGTTTGAAAAATTATCAAACACTTCAAGAGAAGGAAACTAAATTTCAATAGATTTCTTTCTGAAATCATAACATTGTTACTATTTTGGCCCACCTTGTATATAATGTATCAACATATAGCAAATTGCTAGACTGGTCAATCTTCCATGTTGCGAGAGAACATTAGCTTGCCAAGCCCAATACATACTTTATCGATCGGCACAACGGGAAAAATCTCTCATCCACTGTTGAAAGTAATTGTATATTTTTCAGAGTTTGAAAACCTACTTTGGCAGCACCATCTCAACAATTTAAGATCTGGTTCCGCGGTCTCGCTAGACAATGTGACGTCTATTTTTTCTTTGTTTCTGCATGTTCCATTCCTAACACAGGAAGCTGAAAATAGAAAAGTAACAGGGAAACAAATTTGACTTCTACATTTATTTCTCTGTCTTCGCTCCGCTTGAAAGGAACTTTCCGTGCATTCATCTGGCCTGCGATGTTGTTCAATAGATTAATATCGTTAGTTTCAGCTTTATTGTTATTCGATCGTTATTCGAAATCGGAAGTTTATTAGCACAATAAATATCCGAGAAAAATGTGTCTAATCCAGTTGCCAGGCTTCCAACAATAACAAATTGCATTTCTTAAAAAATTATTATCAGAAGACAAGTGATTAAGAATTTACCTGGAAAAATGCTACGAATTTCTTCGATAAAGGCCTGACTAGTTATTTTCCGTTGCTCTCTATACTTCAAAAGTTTGTATTCGTTCGAGTGGTTTGTTCTAAAATCTTCAATTTCAGACGATATCTAAATCTGCATATTTGTGAAATTGCAAGTTTTGAAACTCGCCTTTGACTCTATCCATTGCTTTTGAAAAACTGCAGATCTTGAATTTTCCGTCTTCACTTTTAGGTCTATTACAGTGGAAACTAGTCTCGCAATGAACGATGTTTGAAGTGGAGGAGCTTCTGGAGCATTCTCACTAATTCTTGCTGGCGGTAAAGTTGTGAATTTTAGTTTTTTGAATGGAACTGGACAGCGAAAGCGTTTCCGTGACATTGATGTCAAGCTGGAAACATTGTAGATCGTAGATCTTTATCAAATTGAATTAACAAAGCAAACTAAAAAAATCAAGAAAATTTGGGCACTTCATGTGGGTGTCGGTCTGCTATTCTCTTATGCAGTCTACCTCAGGGTATCATGAGGGAGTCAAGGAGCAAACCTATAATTACTGACTAATCTAGCAACAAATTCTGAGAAGAGAAGCAAGAAAGAAAGTATGCCGTTAATAATGTATTTATGAAAAGGAGAGGAGGATTATTAAAACGAAAAACTCAAAATCGGTGAACGAAAATAGAAATTCGAAACCGCTGATGAGTCTAATTTCTGCTTTGGAAAGTGTGACTTGGAGCTCAAATACTGAGTCCGTAACTTAGGCTTCCCAAAAATCATTCTTATCAGAGGATGTGGCATAGGGAAAGTTCTGTTCTCGTTCACGAAGAATAGTTCTTATCTTAATTATTTGTTCAACTCTCCAACAGATTTCAACAAACAAAAATAATAGAAAAACGGTTTTTAACCAAAATCTTTATTTCGTCAAAATTCATGCTGCGCTTACCAGAAAAACAGTCAAATTGAAACCAGAAATCTGGGAAAACACTCAATGAATGACAAAACAGTTCGAATGTCTTCGCAAAAAATCATCTTCTTCAAAGTTCTAGAAAAGTTATTCAGTGTTTTTCGGTATGCCTGAAAAGTTTACCATATATTGAACAAAATATGATCTTCATTTTTGTAGTTGACACCTTTTTTGTACAAGTTGAACCGAGCGAATTAGACGGATTTCGAAAAGTGGTCAATTACGAAAACGAAAATTTTCTTAAGTTTATTTTTCATGCAATCAAAGGGCATTAAAACTGTCTTTAAAATGCATGCCTCTATTTCGACAGCTATTTTGACAGTTTTTCCAATATTTATTATTCATAACATTTAGGCTGAAATGATGCATTGAATCAAAGTTTTTACGATCACATTTCATTTGTTTGGTATACTGTTTCTGTTTCTTAACATTTCCAACAAATGTTTTGACATTTTCGGATTCAGCCCAATTTCCGTTTTGAAAATGTCCAAAATGATCCTTACAGTTCATAAATAGTTTCTTTAAATGTTTTCCCAGACACTCCAATGGCTTTTCATAATTTTTCGATTTTTCGTCTCTTTCTGGGAATTCCATGCGGCGCCTCGTGACGGACCTTCTGGTGCACACCACCAAAACTATCTACACAGATGTTTCTTCCGCATCCACATAAATATTCATTTCGAATTTATTTTTTCACTTCAATCTCTCTTCTTTTTACAGGCATTCGTTATCACAAAGTCGATATCACTTCATTCCAAATAATTGTTGGCCATTCGGCTACTCTTTTTGTGTTTGTACTGGTTTTTGGATTTATTCAAGCTGATGTGATTAAAGAATTCTCTGTAAATTATACAAAATCAATTCATATGGTGTTTCTGTCAGATTTTTGCTTCAAACTTTTTTCAAAAACTAAATTTTTTTAAAATTCAGTTCAACTTTTGGTTTCAAAATGCCTCAGGTGGTCCTTACGGTCCATAAATGGTTTCTTAGATTAATTTTCGAAAAATTCCACTGGCTTTTCATAATTCTTCAATTTTCCGTCTCTTTCTGCTAATTCCATGCGGCGCCTCGTGACGGACCTTCTGGTGCACACCACCAAAACTATCTACACAGATGTTTGTTCCGCATCCGTTTTGCCACATGCATATTCATTTCGAATTCATTTTTTTCACTTCAATCTCTCTTCTTTTTTACAGGAATTCGTTATCATAAAGTCGATATCATTACATTTCGAATGATTGTTGGCCAACCGGCCTTCCTTTTGGTGCCTTTGCTGGCTTTTGGATTGATTCAAGCTGATGGGATCATAGAATTCTCCGTAAATTCTACAAAACCAGTTCACCTTGAAGTCACAGTTTGTGTGAATTTTGCATGTAATGGCCATGACGAGCTCAGCGAAGTCCGTGAGATAGATGCAGAGGTCCCATTCAAATTCCACACTGGTCTGTACCATGGACAAGCGTTGAAAAAGTACGACTTGCATGTGAAGATTTTTGATCCAGTCACAAAAGGTTAGTTAGTTTAAAATTTGGTTAGAAAATTGCTGTAGTTTCCAGAAATTCTCCTCATATCAAGCCACAAGCCAAACGCTAGTACGGACTGGAACTCGATTCATCATGATTACGCTGAGACAGAACTTCACGTAGATATCTGGTTCCGCAACAGATGCGCCAGGTAGACGGATTTTTTTTCATTTGAAATAATCAGTTCAATATTACAGTGGCTTCTATGGCAACAGATGCGGTCGAATCTGTCAGGCATCTGAAAAATATCACTGGGATTGTTCCAAAGAAGGAAAACGGATATGTTCACCAGGATGGCAGGGTCCAGCATGTGCTTATCGTGAGTTCCGATAGCTTTCACCTTTGACACATTTCATCGCAGCTCCTGTTAAAGATATGAAAAAAGTTGTCAACTGATAAAATGGATTTCATGATATTTCTAAAATTTCATCACTTGACAAAATTTTGATATCTTGCAAAAGAGCCAGAAAAAATCAGCCTAAACGTGACAGCGTGGGGACCCTTCCATGTTGCTACCGTACCCATTTTGAATTGAAGCCAATTTATCTCAGTTCCTGTTGAAAATATGGCAAAGTTGTCGACTGATAAAATGTTTACCATAATATCACATACATTCAATCAGTTGATTACTTTTTGATGTCTCGCAAATGAGATGAGAAAAGTTAGTTCAAACTTGACACCGTGGGGAACCTTCTACCATACTTGTAATCCGGGCCTTTTCCGGGCCTTCGCGGGCCCTGCCATAATTTCTTTCAGAATCAATATTTTTGAACCAACTAAATAGAGCTCCACGAGTACTACAAAACGGTATTATTTGGAATACTGTATCTTGTCTATGAACAGAGTTACAGAGCTAAAGGAACAAAAAATAGCGGGCCCGGCCCGGCCCGGGCCTGCCGGGCCCTTCGAAAAAAACCATTTTATGATCTGTAACTCTGTTCATAGACAAGATACAGTATTCCAAATAATACCGTTTTGTAGTACTCGTGGAGCTCTATCATATCTGATTTAGTTGGTTCAAAAATATTGATTCTGAAAGAAATTATGGCAGGGCCCGCGAAGGCCCGGCAAAAGCCCGGATTACAAGTATGCATTCTACTGTATTTCTTCTAATAGAAGGCCACTGAGACCGTCAATTTTGAGCTAGATTATCTCACTAACTGTGAAAGATATGAAAAACTTGTCAACTGATAAAATTTTGGTGATATTAAGATCAATAATTTATCAATTGCCAAAATTTTGGTATTGTCTACAGGAATTGAGGCTATTGAACTCAAAGCTGACGGCTTGGGTGGACTTTCATTAGAAGAAACACGGCATTTCAGGCTCACATTATACCATTTCAGCAAAATGTGACCAAAGCTGCAATCGTCGTGGAATTTGTATTGCCCCAAACAAGTGCAAATGTAGCAATGGGTTCAAGGGGTTTGCATGTGAGCAATGTGTCCCAAAGGAAGGTTGCATTCATGGACATTGCTCTCAAAATATGCCGGACACTTGCGAATGCAAACCGGGATACGAAGGAGAATTGTGTGACAGAGGTGATAATTTATCTTGTTTTAAATTTTAAATCGAAATATTAATTTAGGAATTTGTGGATCTCTCAGCCCATGTCTGAATGGTGGTACTTGTAAGACGGATTCCAATGAGCTCCTCGGATACAAATGTCAATGTTCCCCAGATTACTCTGGAAAACACTGCGAGACTCCCATCAGTAAAAGTCACTGTTCTAACAGAGACATCTGCCAAAATGGTAAGTTCTGGCTCTAAAAAAATACTAAACCTATTCGATTTCAGGAGGAAAGTGTATTGCGTTGGACTCGACAACAATCACATGCAAATGTAATGATGGTTTTGGTGGCGTTTTCTGTGAAATCCCGGAAGATTGCTCATTGATCCGATGCTCTGAGCAATACAGTTGTTTCTTAATCAATGGGCGGGCAAGATGTGCCCGCGACGTCGAGAAAACTACTGTAACAGTGAAAAAAGAGCGAAACTTTTTTGAAACCCTCTGGTTTTTCTGTAAGTGAAAATAGAATTGAATTGAAAAAAAACTTTCCTAATTTTCAGTGTTCTCCCTCACATTCCTCTATTTGCTCTATGCTTCGTCCCCCTACTGGTCCCCATTTCTTCGTCCATCTCCAACCATTCGCAGAATTGTGAATGACAGAATCGTCAGATATCGGCCAGGTGCTGGTGTTGGTCAAGAAGTAATCAGACTGGTACTGAAAACATTGAAAAATTATTCTTCCTTCAGTTAGCCATCCTTGACGGCTCTACTCGACTCGCTTCAGAAGACCATCGAAGATCCAGCAGCCCGCCGCCCACTTATTCGTCCCTGGATCTCACAGAATCCGGAGGTTGCACAGAATCATCAAGTCTGAATCAGCTCCCCTAATACTTCTCTTTTTTCAATCAATCTTTCTTTTGACCTTCCTAATAGGCTATGGACGCTTTTTCAAAGTTTCCTCATTTTAAAAAAAACTTACTCTTCCGGTTTTCAAAAGCTTCTTCCATGTGTTCTTCTTCTTCTTTCATCGAGACGCTACATCTTTAAATCGGCCGTAGAAACAAAATTGTTTATTGAACTGTTTCCTTCTCGGAAGATGTGCGATAAAGATTGATTGGATTATTCAGTATGCTTTTTACTGTTTGGAATCTGCTCGTGGGAACTTTTTGAAAGCATACCTGTCGTTGGAATGATTTTGAACACTAGAATAATTTTTATCTAGAACAAGAAATATCACTACGACTCTGAGAACCACCACTATGCTGCAAACAAGTTCACAATGCCTTTTAAAAGAATCGGATGCTAGTGAATACTCTCAAAACCACCACGAATCTGTCAATAGACACTGATACTGAGCTTGAAGAGCGAATGGGAGCGATTTTTTTTTTATGAAACCGAGATACTTTTCATTATGAGTGTTTTTTCGAAACTTATCCAACATCAAATTTCAATTGAACTTGAATCAATCCTTTGATTTTCGATAGTCCCACAATTGGAGCTGTGATGGGCACATGGACACAAAATTCGCAGGTTGTCAAAAATCTGGTGGCACCTCGAGGAGTTTCGGTGACATGAATCAGATTTTTCGTTACCAGCGGAGCGAACAATCGGAACGGCTAAATAAAAACAAACTAATTCTATGAATTTTGAAGAACGGTTACCTCAAAAACCTCCACAATTTGATATTAGGAACATTCGAATACACCGGCTACATGAAAGGTCAGTGGTAAGTCCGGAGAACTTCAGAAGGATAACTTCTTCCGTGGATTTGTGTAGTTTCTCATTTTGATGCCAAATCCTTCCTCAACAGGCTCAGCAGTCAAAACATGCCAATGTGCGACAAAAGGCCCATAATTCCTTCGTTTGTTGTCTCCGGTAAATCTTCGGTGTCCAAATGTCATCGGAATTCCTTGCAAAATATAGCGATGTCAATTTTCAGAACTTGCGTGTCCTGCAAACAATTCAAAATAGTTTCTAAATATGCAAAACACTCACTTATTCTTGTACTCCAATAAACTGTCTTTTAATTCGCAAGGAGCGACGATAGGAATGGCGACTAGCAAAAATCCATCATTAGCGGTGTTCTAGTCCAATGAACGAGATTTGAGGAGCAAATTCGATGTGAAAACTCGCATGACTGCCGTAGTGGAAGACTTATACGCTTTGGAAACGTCAGACGCGTTGTTATGACCGGCAATTCCCTTTCGCAATCTACTGTACCTGAAAAATGGACTATTAATGGATACAAAATATTTTTAAAAGCCATGAAAACAAGTTTTTATATCGAAAATTTGAGACATAGATCACATCTGAAGGAAAAAAATATTTTATCACGAATTAGTTGGTGGCCGGCCACCGGCCGCCATCTTGCCGGATCCTAGAACCTCACGTAGAGAGAGAGAGAGAAAAAGAAACGCAGACACAATACACAAACCGATCAATGAGTGGTCCGTAGGGAGATTGCTCGTGTAAGTGGGGAAAAAGCGAAAGATCAGACGAGAAAAATGAGATCAAATGAATTGAATCAGGCAACACATGAAAAATTGTATAAACGAAGCTAACTTTCAGAAATCTTCATCGCTCTTTATGATTTGAGCAGACGTGAGCCGAGCATCAACAGATGAAATCATGAAAACAAGTTTTTTTATCGAAAACTTGAGAAATGATAATTCAATCTGATGAGAAAACGTTTCTATGTATCATGAATTAGTTGGTGGCCGTCCACCGGCCGCCATATTGTCGGGTTCTAGGCCCTCGCGTAGAGAGAAGAGACGCAGACACAATACACAATACGATCAATGAATGGTCCGTGGGGAGACTGCTCGTGTAAGTGAGAAACAAGAGGAAGATTAGACAAAGAAAATGAAATAAAAAGAATTAAGTCGGGAAATGTGTTTCCGTTCGCAAAACATCTCACACAACACAAAAAAAATTGTGTGAAGGAAGCTAACTGTAAGACTTCATCGTTTCCTATAATTTGAGCAGAAGTGAGCCGTGCATCAAGAGATGAAATTGGAAAATCGCGACGAACCGTCATCTGTGTCTTCCAAAGAGTGGTAACGGTATTATAGTGAGAAAAGCATCTTTTTTGCTGAAAAACTTTTTTTGCAAATCGGTTTTTTGAATTTTTTTCGCCGCCAAAAACAGTGATAACAGTATGCCAGAGCATGGAAAGTCTTCTGTGTTGGCTGCGATGTGTCTGTGTGAGTTGCGGTGTGATGCCTGAAGCTATTTCAGATGGATGAGCATCAATTGCAGCTGAATTCAGCTTTTTAAGTCTTCTTCTACAACAAAATGGATTTCAAATCACCGCCACAGCATGGAAAGTCTTCTGTGTGGGTTGCGGTGTGGGCCTGAAGCCATTTCAGATGGATGTTAATCAAATACTGCTAAAATCAGCTTTTTGAATCTTCTTCTACAACAAAAATAATCTCAAATCACCGCCACAGCATGGAAAGTCTTCTGTGTGGGTTGCGGTGTGATGCCTGAAGCTATTTCAGATGGATGAGCATCAATTGCAGCTGAATTCAGCTTTTTAAGTCTTCTTCTACAACAAAATGGATTTCAAATCACCGGCACAGCATGGAAAGTCTTCTGTGTGGGTTGCGGTGTGATGCCTGAAGCTATTTCAGATGGATGAGCATCAATTGCAGCTGAGTTCAGCTTTTTAAGTCTTCTTCTACAACAAAATGGATTTCAAATCACCGCCATAGCATGGAAAGTCTTCTGTGTGGGTTGCGGTGTGATGCCTGAAGCTATTTCAGATGGATGAGCATCAATTGCAGCTGAATTCAGATTCTTCGGCACACACTTTTACGATAATTTTGAAACAAAAACTCACAGTATGTCTGTTTGATGACTGAAAAGCCAGAATTGCATGATAGAGATGACGAACGGCCAGAAGATATAGTGTTTTCCCATTTCCTTGCTCTTATTCCCTCCTCATTCTCCCGGAGGATTCATCAAATTCCGCTCATTCTTTGTTGCGTTGCAACCAACCTGAAAATGAATACTTGTTCTCACAAAAAATGAACAATTAAATAATAATCCTTACTTCTGAGTTTTAACAAAATCCGATAAGTTTTTTTCCAGAATTAAAGACATTTTGAAGAAAAAAACTTACAAATAAGTATATTTCGGCGAGAACTGCATATACTTTTGTCGTTTTCGTCGTATCACTCTCAACCTTTATCAACAGAGTTCGGTGAAAAACAAAACTATTTTATTATCTAGAATTCAAACTTCTCACAATAAACCGAGAATTTATTTAGAATGTGACAGTAAACCGCAAAACAAAAACGGATATCGGAAAAAAAAAACAAGGGAGTTGTCCGAGAGGAGTACACGCTGTTTGGGAAGTTCGGCCACACGGCCATGCATTTATAACCAGCCATCTGGTCATGTCTAGGACCACAGAAAAAAGAGAGGGGGAGAGTAAAAGAGAAGAGACGCAGACAGTGCAACAAACGCGACTGGGAAGACCTCTCGTTAGGTCAAAACAGATGGGAGGGAAAACAAAAAAACCGCGAAAAAAAAGGGGCGTAGAAAAAATCTATTGTAGAGGGCAACTGGCCAATATTTCCCACAACGTATTTTTCCTCATTTTTCCTTGTTTTCTTCCTTCTTCATTTTTTTTATCCCCATTCCCAATTCACATATTTTCTTATCTTTCTTATTTCCATATTTTCTTACACCTCAAAACCGTTTTTTCCTAATAAGCATTTTTGATTTTAGTGAAAAAAAAACCTAAAAGTCTATTTAATTATGCAATTTTTTTCGGAATTTTAACTATTTTCCTAAATAATCAAAAAATGTTTTTTTTTCAAAAATCATCATATTTTATATTGTTAATGTTCTCAGTGGAATTTTTGAAAAAAATCTTCCTTTAAACAGATCTCCTCCGGTTTGACCTTTCATTCTTTTGGCACCTTCTCTTGATTGATATGTTTTCGTTAAATTCTGGTTCCGCATCCAAAAGGGTTACGACAAATCAAAAACAAAATTTCAGATGTCGACTTACAATGGTTTTTACCCCCTCGCCATCGGAAGACAACCCGTCGATGACTCCTTCTCCTGGATCAATCTGATCCATCAGCGTGAGCAAACTGGAGATGTGTCATTCGTCCCACTCAATGCGCTTGCAGTTCCATTGAAACAGGACTTTCGAGATTCGATTGATGTGGGACACTGGGTTGGTTATTACAGTAGATATCAAACAGTAATCATTTTTCTTTAAGTTCTCAACACGCAGCGTAGAATGGGACTCTGTTCACAAAAAAATACAAGATGTTAGATGGTTTGCTGAAGTGGAAGATATGTGTGGATTCTATGTCCTTGGAAATATGAAGAGATGCGTGGATGAGAAGTTCTGGATCAACATTCTCTCCAGAACGGTTTACAGCCTAGACAAGTAAGTTTTGCGTAGAAAAATTGTAAAAACAACTTAATTTCAGCACGCGACCGGAACCGAATTTGAATGGGAAGATATTCATTTTCCCACCGTTTAGTTCAGAAGAGTACAAAAAGAACAAACCCGATTTTCCGACCCAAAGAGTGAGTAGAAGTCTGAAAATTTTGGAAACAAGAGTTATCTTGTCAAATCGCCTAATGAAATATCTTCCTACAGTACCGGTCAAAAAATATACAAAAAACGGTTTTCAATAGATTTTCATCATTTTTAGAAGTCTAAATCACTAATGAAAAGTTTTCAATCACTTTGAAAAATGTTGAAGGTGTAAAACAGACCTGGATTGAAAATTTTGCATTCACAGACCTTTTTGAGAATTCCTTGTTTTTCACATATTTGCCCATTATTGAAAGACATTATTTTTTGGCCTATTTTGTAAGATGCTAGAAATTAGGATTTTCAAAAATTTTGTGAACAGAAATTGTTAATTTTGTTTCACACCTTCTGAAGTTCTCAAAGTTATTGGACACCTGACAGTCGAGCTCTAGACTTCTGACAATGGTCATAATCAACAGAAAAAAAAACAAAGTTTTTGTATATCTTATCGACCGGAACTGTAGAACACTTTTCGAACTAAATTCCCCAAAATTTCTTTATTTTTGCAGAAGGAGATTCGAGAGGAAGCTGCCAACTACCCTTCAGTTGATGCCGAATTTGACGAAAAGAAGGACAATTTGGAGGAAACTGAGTTTTCCGTGGGACAGAGACTGGAGCTTCTCGACAATGATGACAGCAGCCGATTGCATGTGGCACGCATTCAAGAGATTAGAGGAAGAAGGTGGCGAGTGAAGATTGTGCAAGAAGACTGTCCGACGGATCTAGACAGTATGCTCAACGAGTGTCAAACTGAGAAGGACGGGGCGTTTTGGGTGGATGAAGAAAGTGTGTTCGTCTTCCCTGTTGGATTCGCGGCCATCAACGGCTACAACATCGTCGCCAATGATGACTACATCACGCACACTGAGAAAATTCGGGATTCAATCAATGCCCAACAACCGCCCGCTTATGATCCCGTGGATATTCAAGAGACAATGCTTCGTCGGGAAACAATTCCTAGGAATTTGTGGAGCATGATTGAAGAAGGCCAAAAGTGCGAGTTCCTCGACCCTCTTGACGCCAAACAGAACGAACTGACTGTGGCCACGGTTCGTAAAGTGTGTACCACTCATGGATACGTGATCGTGAGCGCTGATGGTTATGATGAAGAAACTGTCCCAATTCACTTGATGAGTGGAAACATTTTCCCTGTGGGATATGCCGAGAAGTATGGAATGAAACTGACGAAGCCGTCGAACTTCAGAGGAAGATTTGCCTGGAACAAGTACTTGGCCCAGGAACAGGCGGTTTCAATTCCAGAAAAACTCACCAAGCCCATGCCATCTCAGGAGAGACTGGATATGTTTAAGGTAATTTTGAGTTGCATCATACTTGTGGACCCGGTTCTTGCCGAGCCTTTGGACCTTTCTGCTAGGATCTGTATTGGATATGACAGAACTAGACGAGTACTACAAAATGATACTATTTGCAAAACTGTTTATTGTCTTTGAACAAAGTTACAAGCAATAACGTGGCAAAGTTTGACGGCGCCGAGCCGTGCCTGTTTTTACAAGATACAATTTTCGAAATAGTATCACCCTGTAGTACTCGTCATAACTTGTTGGCCTTGTATGTATCACAAAACTTATATTTTCAGATCGGAGCTTACTTGGAAGCTGGGGACATGAATGACAATACAAGCATTCATCCAGCTCGCATTGTCTCCCTTCACGGCAGAGTTGTCAAAGTGTCTTATGAAGGCTACGGTAGAATCCACGATGCTTATTTTGACATTGAGTGAGTTGATCCAGAATTTTGTACTGTTTATCAACATATCTTTCAGCTCGCATAGCTTGTTCCCAATTGGCTTCTCTGAGATTTGCAACTTCAAGCTCCAGCGTCCAAATGTAAAATAATCCACTACATCTTCACTACATCACTCTATTCATTTGATAAGTAGTAATCTCTGACTGCAGTTGTCCCATCCGTTCCACTTCCTCTCATTAACTTATCATTTTCGCCCCACTCTTTATCAACAATTTCATCTCTATCATTTTCTAAATTGATTTCCAGTGATATTTCTTCTTAAAGTATTTCCCGGAGTTCTTTCAATCCCCAATCACCCTCTCCAATCACTCGAAACACCGGTTATGTTAATTAAGGCGTTTCTTTTTGTAATTTATGGCTTTTTATTTTAATTATGGCTAAAATTTTAATTATGCATGAATAATTATGGCTTAATATTTGCTCAAACCTCCCCATCAAGAATCTCACATGTTTTCTTCCCGTCTTTCTATTCAAATTTTCCCCGAATTTTACACATTCAAAAAATTTAAACGGGTTATAGTAATGTTCATGACTATTATTTTCGCTTTTTGGTAAACCGATCAATAAATTTGAAGCCAGATGTGTCCTCCATTTTTCCTGGATATGGGGATGAGGGTAGGAACATACCGTAAAACCTGTATTAGAAGGGCCCCTTTAATAGAAGGGCCCCTCTAATAGAAGGGCCCTCCGAGAGGGGCTTGGAAAAATAGAAGGGCCCCCTGTAATAGAAGGGCCCCCGTAATAAAAGGGCCCTTTGTGAAAAAAACCCCCTTAAAATTTATGTTGAAATCAGAAAATTTCCGTACTTTTTCAGTCAAAACATTCCGGGAACTCCAAAATTTGATAGAATTTTGTTAAAACTCTATTTTTCAATGAAAATCTTGCTAATTTTTTGGTAAAATTGGCAGTTTTTCATTAATTTTGAGCGTCAATTTGTCGAGTTTTTCGATGAAAATTTTCGGGAAAAATAGCCGGAAAAATAGAAGGGCCCCCTCTAATAGAAGGGCCCCAGTAATAGAAGGGCCCTCCGGAGGTACCTTGGAAAAATAGTAGGGCCGGCCCATCTAATACAGGTTTTACGGTAATTTTAGATTTTCCTTTCCAGTAATTAAGGTACTAATAAAACAGTTATTTTTTCTTTAAGTTTTTGACACGCAACCATAAGTACGATTCTCTCTACCGAAACAAAAGAAAAGGCATTAGATGGATTGCTGAAGTTAAAGATATGTGTGGCCTGTACGTACTTGGGAAGATGATCGGGACTGTGGGTGTGAGATTCTGGGGCAATATTCTCTCCAGAACGGTTTACAGCCGAGCAGGGCTGGGCGAGCAATGGGTTTTCACCGGTTTTCAAAAATACACATTTTGCAAAACATATGTGAAGTGTACAGTAAAGGCGCACAGGAAATTTTGTCGATGGGTCTCGGCACAAACAACAAAAAACGGCCGGAAAAATTTAATTTTTATATTTTTAATGAAATTTTTCGGTTACTTCCTTTTTCATGTGTTTTGCATCATTTTGTTTACCTAAAATTCGCTGAATTTTGCTAGATTGAATCGTTCTTTGAGGTTATTAATCGAAATTAAAAATCGAGAAATACTAATTTTCAAAAATTTTTTAGAAAATCGAAATTATTCGAATTTTGGGCTCAATTACCTGAAAAGGGGTAATTTTGATTAAAACACCGAAAACGATAGATTCTAGCGAAATTCGACGACTTTTATGTTAAAGATGATGCAAAACAAATGAAAAAGGAAAAAAACAAACAATTTTATTTTTAAAATCATTAAAAATTCCAATCAAATTCTTTTTGTTTTTTCGAGCCGAGACCCATCGAGAAAAGGTGAAGGTTTTTCGCCCATTCTCGCCCACCCCTGCAGCCGATACAAGTGAGTTTTTGAATTCAATAATTTTGGAAATGATTTAATTTTAGCTTGCGCTTGGAACCGAATATGGAAGGGAGAGTTCTCATTCACCCACGATTTGCTGTTGAAGAGTACGTAAACGATCTTCCCGCCTTCAGGGTGAGTCAAATTTAGTTTCGAAAAATTTAAAATTCCCTTCAATTTTGCAGGCAGCAATTCTCGAGGAAGCTGCCAACCACCCATCTTTTCGAGCGGATTTCGATCAAAAGAAGGAAAAATTGGAGGAAACCGAATTCTTCGTGGGACAGAGAATGGAGCTTTTCGACAATGCTTACAGCAGTCAATTGCATGTGGCACGCATTTAAGAAATCAGAGGAAGAAGATGGCGAGGGAAGATTGTGCAAGAAGACTGTCCGACGGATCTAGACAGTATGCTTAACGAGAGTCAAACTGAGAAAGACGGGGCGTTTTGGGTGGATGAAGAAAGTGTGTCCGTTTTCCCTGTTGGATTTGCGGCCATCAATTTGCAAGGAGCAACGATAGGAATGGCGACTAGTAAAAATCCATTATTAGTTGTGTTCTAGTCCAATGAACGAGATTTGAGGAACCAATTCAACCAGTTTTGTTGTTGTGAATGACAATTTTGATTCCAGTAGACACTACCTGAAAACTGAACTATTAATGGATGCAAAATAGTTTTAAAGCCATGAAAACAAGTTTTTATATCGAAAATTTGAGACATAGATCACATCTGAAGGAAAAAAAAGATTTTATCACGAATTAGTTGGTGGCCGGCCACCGGCCGCCATCTTGTCGGATCCTAGAACCTCACGTAGAGAGAGGAGACGCAGACACAATACACAAACCGATCAATGAGTGGTCCGTAGGGAGATTGCTCGTGTAAGTAAGGAAAAAGCGAAAGATCAGACGAGAAAAATGAGATCAAATGAATTGAATCAGGCAACACATGAAAAATTGTATGAACGAAGTTAACTTTCAGAAATCTTCATCGCTCGTTATGATTTGAGCAGACGTGAGCCGCGCATCAACAGATGAAATCGGGAAATTGCGACGGACCGTCATCTGTGTCTTCCAAAGAATGGTAACGGTAATATAGTGAGAAAAGCGTCTTCTGTTGCTCAAATCGGCTTTATGAATCTTTCTCGCCGCCGAAAACAGTGCTAACGGTATGTCACAGCATGGAAAGTCTTCTGTGTTGGCTGCGATGTGTAGAGGAAAAAGCATACATTGCTGTTGAAATTAGTTTTTTAGTCTTCTTCTACAACAAAATGAGTTTCAAAGCACCGTCACAGCATGGAAAGTCTTCTGTATGGGTCACGGTGTGAGGCCTAAAGCTATTTCAGATGGATGACCATCAAATACGGCTGGAATCAGCTTTTTAGTTTTTTTCTACAACAAAAAGAAGCTCAAAGCACCGCCACAACATGGAAAGTCTTCTGTATGGGTCACGGTGTGAGGCCTGAAGCTATTTCAGATGGATGACCATTAAATATGGCTGAAATCAGCTTTTTTTGCCTTTTTCTACAACAAAAAAAAGCTGAAAGCACCGCCAGAGCATGGAAAGTCTTTTGTATGGGTTGCGGTGTGAGGCCTGAAGCTATTACAGATGGATGACCATTAAATACGGCTGAAATCAGCTTTTTTGCCTTTTTCTACAACAAAAAAAAGCTGAAAGCACCGCCAGAGCATGGAAAGTCTTCTGTGTAGGTTGCGGTGTGAGGTCTGAAGATATTACAGATGGATGACCATCAAATACGGCTGAAATCAGCTTTTTTAGTCTTCTTTCATGAACAGTATTCTGCACACAGTTTTACGATAATTTTCACAGTATGTTTGTTCAATAACTGAAAGACAAGGATTGCATGATAGAGATGACGAGTAGCCAGAAGATTGTGTGTTTTCCCATTTTATTGATCTCATTCTTTCCTGTTTCTTGCGGAGGATTCATCGAATTCCACTCATTCTTTGTTGTGATGCCACCAACCTGAAAATAAATATTTGTTACTACTTTTGAGTTTTCACAAAATCCGTCAAGTTTTTTTTCAGGTTTCAAAGACAATTCGAAGAAAATGACTCACAAATAAGTAATTTTTCGTCGGAGAACTACAGCGGCTTTCGTCCTTTTCGCGGTTTCGTTCTCAACCATGTCTCCATCAAAGTTCGCTGAAAAAGAAAACTATTATATATCAAATTTGAGCTCAAAATTCTCACAATAAATCGAATTTTGCAGTAGAATTTGACAGTGAACAGTAAAACAGAAAGGCGTATTGCAAGAAAAAAACAAGGGAGTTGTCCGAGAGGAGTACACGCTGTTTGGGATGTTCGGCCACACGGCCCTCACTCATTTTTTCCGTTTTCGAGCTATTTCTTTGTGCACTTTTCTGAACCGTATAAGCTAGATTTGTGAATGCAGAAAAATAAAAATAAATTCAATGGAAGGGGAGAAGTCATAAAATTATGCTAAAATCAGAAGTAAATAGTTTAGTAAACGGAAAAAGGAAACGTTCGATGTCGACTTACCTTTTCATTGTGCTTCAATTATTGAGTAATTAACTAAATTTTGGGAGAGTCGAGATTGTTTCCAGGCTAGAATACTCAATTTCCTGTAGAGGAATCATTAATTTGAAAAATCTAAGAAGCAAACGTCATAAAAGAACATTTTCCGCTTGTTTATATGTGTTTTGAGGTTAATTTACTGGGAAAACAGATCGAAAAGTCTCATTCCAACTAGTGCAACCAGAATATATTTTTCTGCTCTAACTCGATTTCAATATTGTTATTAAATAATTTTTAAAAAACAATTTTCACGGTTTAGTTATTGGAATAGAATGATATTGCCAAAATTGCACTTCCTTGTAGCTATTCCTACTATTTCTTTGTATTCATCAATTTCACATTAATGAATTTGTGCTCAAAGTTCTTCGTTTGCTATTTAACTCATAAATTTCAAACCAGCCATCTGGTCATGTCTAGGATCACAGAAAAAGAGAGGGAGAGAGTAAAAGAGAAGAGACGCAGACAGTGCAACAGACGCGGGAGGAAGACCTCTTTGTAGGTCAAAATGGGAATGAACACAAAAAAAACCGCGAAAAAAAAGGGGCGGAGATAAGATCTAATATAGAGTTCAACTGACCAATATTACCCACAACGTCTTTTCCCTCATCATTTTTTTTGAATTATTTCCCTGTTATTTCATATTTTGATGTGAGAATCAAATTTTTTCTTTCCTTTTTTTCCATTTCCTTGAGAAGAATTCTGATTTTAGTGGAAAAAAACCTTAAAAGCCATTTATTTAGACAATTTTTTTTCGGAATTTCACTAATTACCAGAATAATCAAAAAATTTTTTTTTCAAAAATCGTCACATTTTTCATTGTCAAAGTTGTCAATGTTCAAATTTCAGCTAATCAACTCAAATTGTTTTTTTCTGTGTCTCTGAAAACTAAATGTTCTAAATTTTGAAAAATAGTCTGAATTTTTTTAGCGATATCTCTACAAAACCAAACTGAAACTATCTCGCGTTCTGATTTACTCATTGACTTGGATTTCACTCAAATTTTTGAAAAAAATCTTCCTTTGAACACATCTCCTTCTCCGGTTTGACCTTTCCATTTTTTGGCACCTTCTCTTGATTGATATCCTTTCGTTAAATTCTGGTTCCGTATTCAAAAGGGCTACGAAAAATCAAAAACAACATTTCAGATGTCGATTTACAATGGTTTTTACCCCCTCGCCATCGGAAGACAACCCGTCGATGACTCCTTCTCCTGGATCAATCTGCTTCATCAGCGTGTACAACAAAAAGATGTATCGTTTGTTCCACTCAATGCGCTTGCAGTTCCATTGAAACAGGACTTTCGAGAATCGATTGATGTGGGACACTTAGTAAGTTATTAGAGTAGATGTCGAACAGTACCTATTTTTTTTAGTTCTTGACACGCGCCCATCAATATGACACTCTTCGCAGAAAACCAAAAGATGTTAGATGGTATGCTGATGTGGATGATATGTGTGGATTCTATGTCCTTGGAAATATGAAGAGATGCGTGAATGAGAAGAAGTTCTGGGTCAATATTCTCTCCAGAACGGTTTACAGCCGAGACAAGTGAGTTTTTGCATTCAAGAAGTTTGAAAATAAATTAATTTCAGCATTCGCGTGGAACCGAATATGGATGGGAGGGTACACATTTTCCCACCGATTACTGCCGTGGAGTACGAAAAGAACACACCCGATTTTAAGACCGAAAGAGTGAGTTGAAGTCCATAGGTATTGAAAACAAGAGCTGTTTTTTATTGATTTTGACCATTTTTGGAAGTCTGAAGTTCTACTGAGAGGTTTCTAATCTAATTGAAATACTTAGAAAATTCAAAACACACCTAGTTTGAAAAAACTAGGCATTCACCGAACTTTTTGAAAGTTACTAACTTTTGTGACAATTTTTGAAAGGCAACTTGTTTTTCTTTTTATATGTAATTGTTCTGAAAACGTTTAAAAAAGGCTGTCAAAAAATCAGCAATTATCTCAAATTAGGATTTTTAAAAAACTGTGCGCATACAAAACTTCTAAAACTTTCACAGTGGTCCGACACGTGACAGCCAAGCTCTAGACTCCTGATAATGATCAAAATCAAATGAAAAAAATTTTCTTGTATATCTTATTGACCGGTACTGTAGATCCATTTTTTGAACTGAATTTTTCAAAATTTCTTCATTTTTTGCAGAGGTTGATTCTAGAGGAAGCTGAAGCTGCTAACCAACCTTCAGTTGGTGCCGAATTCGATGAAAAGAAGGACCGGTTGGAGGAAACTGAGTTTTTCGTGGGACAGAGACTGGAGCTTCTCGACAATAATGACAGCAGCCGATTGCACGTGGCACGCATTCAAGAGATTAGAGGAAGAAGGTGGCGAGTGAAGATTGTGCAAGAGGACTGTCCGACGGATCTATACAGTATGCTCAACGAGAGTCAAACTGAGAAGGACGGGACGTTTTGGGTGGATGAAGAAAGTGTATTCGTCTTTCCTGTTGGATTCGCGGCCATCAACGGCTACAACATTGTCGCCAAAGATGACTACATCACGCACACTGAGAGAATTCGGGATTCGGTCAATGCCCAACAACCGCCCGCCTATGATCCCGTGGATATTCAAGTGACAGTGCTTCGTCGGGAAGCGATTCCTAGGAATTTGTGGAGCATGATTGAAGAAGGCCAAAAGTTTGAGTTCCTCGACCCTCTTGACGCCAAACAGAACGAACTAACCGTGGCCACGGTTCGTAAAGTCTGCAAAACTCATGGATACGTCATTGTGAGCGCTGATGGATCTGAGGAAGAGACAGTGCCAATTCACTTGATGAGTGGATACATTTTCCCTGTGGGATATGCCGAAAAGTATGGGATGAAACTGAAGAAGCCGTCGAACTTCAGAGGAAGATTCGCCTGGAACAAGTACTTGGCTCAGGAAGGAGCGGTTCGCATTCCAGAAGTCCTCACCAAGCCCATGCCATCTCAGGAGAGACTGGATAAGTTTAAGGTAATTTTGAGTTGCATCATACTTGTGAACCCGCTTCTTGTCGAGCCTTTGGACTTTGTCATAGTTTCTCTTAGATTCCGTGTTTTCGCACCAACTGAATTGGATATAAGAGAACTGGACAAGTGCTACAGAATTATACTGTCTGCAAAACTGTATATTATCTTTGAACGAAGTTACAAGCCATGATGTGGCTGAGCTCGACGGCTCCAAGCCGGGCTTGTTTTTTATCTGTTTTGTCTGTAACTTTTTGCACAGACAAGATACAATTTTCAAAATAGCATCCCTCTGTAGTACTTGTCATAACTTGTTCAAATGGCTTCCTTGTATGTATAACAAAACTTATGCTTTCAGATCGGAGCTTATTTGGAAGCTGGGGACATGAATGACAATACAAGCATTCATCCAGCTCGCATTGTCTCCCATCACGGCAGAGTCGTCAGGGTGTTTTATGAAGGCTACGACAGCAGCCATGATGCTTATTTTGACATTGAGTGAGTTGGTATAGAATTTGGTATTGTTTATCAATATATCTTTCAGCTCGCATAACTTGTTCCCAATTGGCTTCTCTGAGATTTGCAACTTCAAGCTCCAGCGTCCAACTGTAGAATCAAGCTCCAGCGTCCAAGTGTAGAATAATCCACTACATTTTCACTCCATCACTCTATTCGTTTGATAAATAGTAATCTCTCACTGCAGTTGTCCCATCCGTTTCACTTCCACTCACTAACTTATCATTTCTCGCCCCACTCTTCATTAACAAATTCATCCTTATCTTTTTCTAAATTGAGTTCCAGTGATTTTTCTTCTATATCTTTTAAAATCATTTCCCGGAGTTCTTTCATTCCCCACTCACCCTCTATCACTCAAAACACCGGTAATGTAAATTACGTGGTTTCTTCTTGTAATTTATAGCTTATTATTTGCTCAAAACTCTCCGTCAAGAAACTCACATGTTTCCCCCATCTTTTCATTCAAATTTTCAACTAGTTTGATATACTCAAAAATTTTAAACGGGTTATAGTAATGTTCATGGCTATTATTTCCGCTTTTTGACCGACCAATGAATAAATTTGAAGTCAAATGTGTTCTCGATTTTTTCTGGGAATGGGGATGAGGGTAGGAACATGATTTCAGGTTTTCTTTCAGAATTTTCAATTGTGTAAGTTGCCACATTACTGTAGGACTTGCCTGGGAAGTCATAATGGTAGCCTCAACAACCTCTTCTACAGCCATGGTCAATTCAAAGTCAGCTTTCTGAAAAAAAATTGAATTCCAAAAAAAACTTGAGAGCGTACCTTCTATCACAGATTTTACGGTATTTTCAATTTTTCAAATTTTTGTATTAAGAATGCGTCAGTGATAAAACATATTTTCAAAAAATTGTATTCAGGAAATGCGCTTTTCCCAAATGGCAGTGATTGGCCCATTGGATGAACATGATAAACGACCAACGCTAATGATCAGACTAGCGGATATTCAAGAAAAACTGTTTCTGGCAGAGTCCCATGTGAGGCTCTATGAGGCTTGTTCTAAAATCAGCAGTGTAAGTTTTAAACTCCCTCTTCAGGTACCAGATTCATAAATATTTCCCTTGAAAACCCGTTTTCTCTTCAAAAAACAACTGGATAATAATTCAAAAGGAAAATATTTGAAACCAAAAACTTCAAATTTCTCTAATCTCAGATCCGATAAATCTAGTCTACATTGTATTTTCTTGTATTCACGTTTTTTTTTCTATTTTTGGATTTCACATTGAGGAATTTTTCCTCAACATCCTTCGCGTAACCTATAAATTGGTAACCAACCGTCTGGTCGTGTCTTGGAACACAAAAAAGGAAGGGAAAGAGTGAGAGAGAAGAGACGCAGACACTGCAACAAACGCGGGTAAAGGACCTCTCGTTACGTTAGAGGCAGATGGCAATGCACACAAAAATGGGGCAAGAAACAGCGTAGATAAGATCTATTGTGGAGGTCAACTACCCAATATTGCCCTCAACGTTTTTTTCCTCGTCATTTTTCCTTCTTTCGGTGTTTTTCTCCTTGTATCCTCTGTGCACATTTTTTCCATTATCTCAATAAGAAAAACTTGGAATTTTCACAAATTCAAATTTTTCGAAAACTCAAAATTTAGAATTTGAAAGTTCTCAAAGTTCAAAACAGAGCTTATCAACTGAAATTGCTCTTTTTGATTTTTCAGAGAAGAACCATTCTTAATTCTTGAGATTACAAAGGAATTCCTTCTGCTAACCGAATTGAAACAAGCTTTTGTTCTGCTTTTTTCGTATTTTTTAATTTTTTTTCAAATTTTTAATCATCTTTTTTTTTCCTAGCTCCTTCTCTTTATTTATATCTCCTTGTTGAATTCTTGCGACAGTTAGTTTTTCTTAATAATCGCTTACAAAAAAAAAAGAAAAATCTTCAGATGTCAAACTTTAATCCGTTCGTATCGCTTTCCGACAAGAGACACCCCATCCATGACTCTTTCTCCTGGTGCAAGTTGATCCATCAGCGTGAACAGAAAGGAGACGTATCATTTGTTCCACTCAACGTGTTTGCAGTTCCTTTCAAACAGGACTTCCGGAATTCGATTGATTTGGGATACTGGGTGAGTAATTAAGGTACTAATAAAACAGTTATTTTTTTCTTTAAGTTCTTGACACGCAACCACGAATATAATTCTCTCTACGGCTACAAAAGAAAAGATATTAGATGGATTGCTGAGGTTGAAGATATGTGTGGCCTGTACGTACTTGGGAAGATGATCGGGACTGTGGGTGTGAGATTCTGGGTCAATATTCTCTCCAGGACGGTTTACAGCCGAGACAAGTGAGTTTTTGAATTCAAAAACTTTGGAAATGATTTTATTTCAGCATGCGCCTGGAACCGAATATGGAAGGGAAGGTTCTCATTCTCCCACCATATGCTGTTGAAGAATACGTCAACGATATTCCCGCCTTCAGGGTGAGTCAAGTTCATAAATATCGAAAAATTTAAAACTCCCTTCAATTTTGCAGACAGCAATTCTCGAGGAAGCTGCCAACCATCCATCGTTTCGTGCGAATTTTGATCAAAAGAAGGAAAAATTGGAGGAAACCGAATTCTTCGTTGGGCAGAGAATGGAGCTTCTCGACAATGCTTACAGTAATCAAATGCATGTCGCACGCATTCAGCAGATCAAAGGGAGACGGTGGCGCGTGAAGATCCAACAAGAGGACTGTCCGACTGATCTTGACAACATGCTTAACGAAAGTCAGACCGCGAAGGATGGAGAGTTTTGGGTGGATGAAGAAAGTGTATTCGTCTTTCCTGTTGGATTCGCAGCCATCAACGGCTACAACATCGTCGCCCAGGATGAATATTTAAAACACACTGAGAAGATTCGAGACGCTATCAAAGCCCAACAACGTCCAGCCTATGATCCAGAGGATATTCAAGAGATTCGTCGGGAAGCGATTCCTGTGAATCACTGGAGCATGATTGAAGAAGGCCAAAAGTTTGAATTCCTCGACCCTCTTGACGCCAAACAGAACGAACTGACTGTGGCCACCGTTCGTAAAGTGTGTACCACTCATGGGTACATCATTGTGAGCGCTGATGGAGCCGAAGAAGAGACTGTCCCAATTCACTTGATGAGTGGATTCATTTTCCCTGTGGGATATGCCGAAAAGTATGGGATGACACTGAAGAAGCCCTCGAACTTCAGAGGAAGATTCGCCTGGAACAAGTACTTGGCTCAGGAAGCAGCGGTTTGTATTCCAGAAGAGCTCACCAAGCCCATGCCAATTCAAGATAGATTGGAACAGTTTGAGGTAAACATTTACATTTTGAGAAGATAATTGCATTCCCAGATTTGTTAAAAATATCGTATTTTTCAACTGATTCTTGGCATTTTCATCAATCTGTAGCTCGGTTGTTAAGTTTTCGATCATTTTTAAACCGTTAGATCATGGGAAACAGACATAAATCAAAACATTTTCATTTACATAACTTTTTGAAGATTCCTAGTATTTCAGCTATTTTCCAATTTGAGAAATACACATGTTTTTCGTTTTCTGTGTAAGAATGGGCCAAAAGGAATGTTTTCTCAAAAATCAGCAACTATGTGAAAAAATGATTTTTTTGAATCTGTGAATTCAGAGCTTTCAATCCAGATCAATTTCAAACCCTCAAAAATTTTCAAAGTGATCGAAAACTTAACAGCTAAGTTCCAGACTTCTCAAAATACCGAAAATAAGCTGAAAATACATTTTTTGTCTACATATTACAAAACTTATATTTTCAGATCGGAGCGTACTTGGAGGCAGCGGATATGAACGACAATAGAAGCATCCTTCCAGCTCGTATCGCTTCCATTCACGGCTTCTCTGAGATTTGCAACTTCAAGCTTCAGCGTCCAAATGTTGAGTAATCCACTACACCTTCTCTCCAGCACTCACTCCATTTGTTTGATAAATGGTCAACTCTCGCCGCTTTGTTCTGTCCGTTTTACTCCTACTTACTAACATCATCACTCGCCCCATTCTTCAACAATTTCCTCTTTATCTCAAGAATATCATCCTTATCTTTTTCTAAATTGATTTCCAGTGATATTTCTTCTATATCTTTTGAAATCATTTCCCGGAGTTCTTTCATTCCCAACTCAACTTCTATTACTCAAAACACCGGTAATGTAAATTACGTGGTTTCTTATTGTAATTTATAGCTTATGATCAGCTCAAAACTCCCCATCAAAAATCTCACATGTTTCCTTCCCGTCTTTCTATTCAAATTTTCAACGAGAATATCGAATTCTCCAAAACTTGAACGTGTAACTTTTATGTCAAAATGTAACATCTCCCGAAACAAACGCCATAAATAGTAATGACGTTTTTATGACTTTCGACTTTCATTTTTTATCACTGAATGTGAATGGATTTAAATTCATCGGACACAATTTTGTTAACAATGATTTCTTCTTATCGCGGAGTCTGCATAGTCGGTGGCCAGAACCTGACGACATTTTTCATGTTTTCAATTACAATTTTCAAAATTTATTTTCCAAATTTTCATGTATCATACAATGTTATCAGTCATATAGACATGGGAGGGAAATTTTGGGTTCTCAAGTAAGTTAGACCCGCAAAACAGGCTTTTTCATCAGATGGGGGTGCTAAGTTGAATCGAGATGCACTACCAGCAATGTTGTTTAAACCTACCACAACCTAATCAACATTTCTCAACGAGTAGAACTTTTCCAAATAATTGAATGAAGATGATCAAATTATTACATAATGTTGTACACCGGAGAGCTCGGGGAAAAATAGACTGACATTTCAAGAGAATAAAAATCGATTGACACGTGGAAAATTCTGAAAAAATCACAACCAACGGGGAAACTACTGGGATGAGATGGAAAAGGAGAAAAATAGGGTTATTGGGCATTTCAAACTAGATATCACATGTGATTTGAACTAAATATTATGGGGAACATGTTTTGTATGGTAAGAGAATAATTATTGAGCAGGGGTTTGGGATTATTTTGATAATTAAAACTTTGTTTCAGTTCACAGGAAGCCAGATGCATTGTGATGATGGTCATCCTCGGTTTCCTCCGTCTCGATGGTTTGGGCATCAAAATCGCAGACTCTGAAAACTTCAAAAATAAATTAAATCTCTCAAAAATAGCTCACCTCTCAGTTTGATCAAAAAGTGAATAGTGAACTTCGTACTTGGAAAGCTTCTCGTTCATTAACACCATTGGTTTGAATCTGAAAATTTTGAGAAATGTAATTAATTATTTTTTGTTGGAAAACTCACTTATATCCCCAGAGAATCTCATCAGGAAGGAATGATGTCCTTGCTTGGAAAGTCATACCGGTAGCCTCAACGATTCCTTCAACAGTCATGATCAATTCAAAGTCAGCTTTCTGAAAAATTTTAATTTCAAAAAAATAAAAAAGAGAAGAATACTAACAGCAATATTATCACGAGACATTCCATAAAGTGGGCTGTCCTCATTGATGACGTGACGAACAATAATTGGCCAGAGAAGAAGCACCCGATCCCATCCGCTGTCGTATCCGACGTTCATGTCTTTTACTCCAATCAATTCTCGGTCACCACGCTAAAACAGAAGGGGCGCTTTAAATAGTTTACAAACTACGAGTATCTCAAATATTCTCGTGTTTCCATTATTTGACGATGTTTGAGAGAACCCCCTTTTTGGTCCGTTTCTGTACTGAAAACGAAAAAAAAAAACGATTGTCATTCCGAGATTGGCAGATAACTAAAAAACTGGGAATGTTCAAAAAATTTTGCGAATGAAAAGGTTTTCATTCAGAACTGTTTGACACTCTTCAAATTTTTTAAAGTTGTAGTTCACTTGAAAGCCAAGCTCCGGATTCTTAAAAACGTTCGAAACTTTCAAAAATCAACCGAAAAATACGTTGCTTTAAATCAAAAGTTATTGGACATTCATAAAAGATATTCAGAAACTTACACTGTTAATTTTGGAACACGCCATGTAGAGCCTGACATGAGACTCTGCCAAAAACAGTTTTTCTTGAATATCTGCCAATCTGATCATTAGCGTTGGTCGTTTATCATGTTCATCCAGTGGGCCAATTACTGCCATTCGGGAAAAGCGCATTTCCTGAAAGTTGAAATTAAATTTTTGAAGTTCCGTTTTATTAATGACACCAATTCAAATCAAAAAAGTCACTTTTTCAATGCTGTAAACCTATAATAGAAATCGCGTTTTCAAGCTCGAGCTAATTTTTTTTACTCTTATGCAGGATATAAAAAATGTGGCAACTACTAAAGTTTTTGTGGAATTATGATAAAAAATTTATCAGTTGACAACTGTTCATATTATTGACAGGAATTGAGATAACTTGTCTCACAGTTTCAAGTTAGGACGGCTCTTCTATATCAGGTTTTACAGTATCAAAAATACAATGATGTTTTTCCCGTTTTTTATAATTTCCTTTCTGAGCTAACCATTTTGTACCGAATTTCTTACTGCAATTACTAACCTGCCTCCTCTTCTTTGGGCGTAGAATCTTTGCGATAACAATTCCAGCTAGTATTGTTTGTAAAAAGACGCCGACAACGCATTGAACACAAAGAGTAAGATATGCAGGTGGACAAAGATCCGTCATGTACCGTAATCCGTATCCGATAGTGTGTTGAGATTCCATACTAAAATTTCTTAGATTTTTTTCTCAATGTTTAACGGCTTCTATTCATTATTCCCCCAAAAATTCCTTTTCTTGTAATCTTGTATTTTGATGTTTTTGATTTGCGTCTTCGCTCTTATCACATTTTGATCTCATCCTGTTTTTTAGCTCTCATTCTTTTCATTCAAATCCCAAAGCCATCTATGAGTCATTGGCAACCTTCTTTTCTCAAAAAAAACTGATTTTTGAGTAATTTTAACACAAAGTTTCTAGTTGATAAGACACAAAGTATGATGCCTTGGGACAAGTGGAAAAAGACAAGTATGAAGTTTGTAGATCAGAGAAATCTTGATCTTATGGTTTCCGTGGGAAGACGGTAGACACTAGAGTTTGATTTCGAGAAAAAAAAATGAAGTAAATGTTTGATTTTTAATTTCAGAACAGATGAGCTCAAATCTGTAAAAAAGACCTTCACACTGTCAAGTTAAACCTATTTTTCTTGGCTTCTGTGCAAAATGCCAGAAAAATGAAACATTGTGTCTCGAGTTTGTTTCATAAGTCTGAATATCTCCAGAATTTGACAACTCGAACTGTTCGAGTTTTTATCCTGAAAGTGCTAGAATGTAGCATTCATTCAATTCTACCCTATCCTCTCATATTTCTTGCCTCTCGTTGCGTCACAAATCTAATTTTCGCATATCTTTCACTTTACCCCTTCCCGACGTTTCGAACCCTTTTCCCCTTCTACGCCACCAAATTGGATTCCAAAAATGTGTTTCGCAACATTCCAAAGTTTCTTTTTTGGGTAGTCCGTCTGCGCTTTTTTGTTTCTAGTTTGATTTCCAAATGTTCGCTCAATAGTTTTCCTTATCAGTCATAGACAGGATGAACGCCACCGGAAGTTTCACAACGGATATACAGACTAACCTGAACAGGAAGGCGCTGATAAAAGTGTCGACGTTGGCGATGCATGATTCATCCTGGAACAATTTCAAATGAGATCTTCTAGAATTTTCAGCTACCCATACCTTTTTAACCGTCTTCAATTTGGAAATCACATAGTAGATCAAAGCAAAAATGGTCCATGAAACAATGAAGCCGAGTAGAAATAAAATGCAAATGGACCTCCAATTGCACTCGATGATGAGATGAAACCAGTTTCTGCAATACCTCCATCTACACAGACGGTGCGAACACCCGTCGTTTTCTCAGGGGGGAGAGTGACAGAAAGAGAGAGAGAGGTAGAGGAAAACATTGGTGTTCCGAAAAAGAAGTGGGTAAGAGAAATTGCACAAAAATATAACCACAAGAGAAGTACACAGAAGCTAAATTTCATAGAGAGAGGTGCACTGTGACTATAGTGGGGTAGCTAGTGTCTAAAAATGTTGAATTCTAAAATTTTTTGATAGGACTCACTATAATTATTGATAATAAAATCAACAACTTTTCTTCGGAAATAAGTTCAAAAATTTATGAATATTCTTTATTAGATTGGAAAGATGTCCTTTTGTTACTCCAATTGAAAAATTAGAGCGTCTCCTAACTTTGGCATTTTCTTTTACTGCCCTTTCTGACTTTGTCATCATTTTCTACAGTAAAAAGAAACAAAAAAAAAGTTTTTCAGTCGATTTCGACAATACAGTGCGTTGCAGGTTCTTACGTCCACCCATGTTTTGGATCATAACTTTTGAACCGTTAGAAACATCAATCTAATTTTTTGAAAATCGGATTTGGGACAACAAATTACATCCAGTGGACAATTTTCGTAATAAAACCTTGAGAACTACCCGAGTTATCTGGAAGAGTCTGAAAATATGCCTTTTGCAACCGTTGCAAGTTATACGTCCACTCCAAAGATCAGTAGATCACAACCTCCAGCGGAGACGGAGGTGTCCAATTTTGATTCTGTACGACTAAAATCACTGGAAAAAGCTGTTTTCATTACGAGTTTCTCTTTTCTTTGACTTTTTACCATGTCATGGGATCTTTTACCGACTAATGCTGGAAAAGCTTCGATCGGGACAGCTAGAGCAGCTGGATGGACCAAAAAATCTATCAGAAAGCAAATAAATCATTCACACTGTCGTGTTGACTAATTTCTCATGAAAAAATTCACGAAAAAAAAACAGGAGCGGCTCAAATCCTGCCCTCAAGATCCCAACCCTCTACCATTACTGTCGTTTTGAACTCTTTGAAGTCGTGTAATGGTATCAACCAGGAGCTAAAACTCGAAGTCATTAAGTGGACAGGTTACAGATGTCAGAAAGATGATCCAGACAACAAAAGAGAAACCATGTTCCCATCTCCGACACCTACCGACGATCACAAAGTACGTTGTCTCAACTTCTTTCAAAAAATCATCGGATCCAACTGGGGGAAGGTATAAACGGTGATAATTTTGTCAGATACTTTTTTAGAATGAAAAACATTCAGGTTAAGGTTATTTTGGTAGATAATTTTAAACTTTAGCACCTTCCCCCAGTTGGATCCGATGATTTTTTAAAAGAAGTTGAGACAACGTAATTTGTGATCGTCGGTAGGTGTCGGAGATGGGACCATGGTTTCTCTTTTGTTGTCTGGATCATCTTTCTGACATCTGTAACCTGTCCACTTAATGACTTCAAGTTTTAGCTCCTGGTTGATACCATTACACGACTTCAAAGAGTTCAAAACGACAGTAATGGTAGAGGGTTGGGATCTTGAGGGCAGGATTTGAGCCGATCCTGTTTTTTTTTCGTGAATTTTTTCATGCGAAATTAGTTAATACAGTGTGAATGATTTATTTGCTTTCTGATAGATTTTTTGGTCCATCCAGCTGCTCTAGCTGCCCCGATCGAAGCTTTTCCAGCATTAGTCGGTAAAAGATCCCATGACATGGTAAAAAGTCAAAGAAAAGAGAAACTCGTAATGAAAACAGCTTTTTCCAGTGATTTTAGTCGTACAGAATCAAAATTGGACACCTCCGTCTCCGCTGGAGGTTGTGATCTACTGATCTTTGGAGTGGACGTATAACTTGCAACGGTTGCAAAAGGCATATTTTCAGACTCTTCCAGATAACTCGGGTAGTTCTCAAGGTTTTATTACGAAAATTGTCCACTGGATGTAATTTGTTGTCCCAAATCCGATTTTCAAAAAATTAGATTGATATCTCTAACGGTTCAAAAGTTATGATCCAAAACATGGGTGGACGTAAGAACCTGCAACGCACTGTATTCACGAGTATGGAGCTCGGCTGCCAAGTGTCGGATCATTTCGAAAACTTTGGAGGGTCTAAAAAAGACCTAGATTTGCATCCACAGAATGTTTTGACAATACTCAAATTTTTAGTTATTTGCCGATTTCTGAAAGACATGCTTTTTTAAACCAACAACCTGAAAAAACAGGTGTCCTTCGGGAATCGGCGACTAGCTGAATTGGGTTGCAATTCTGCAACAAGCCTTTTTGCTGCTCTAATCAATGAAATGTATTTATATATTCTTTTTCTATTTTCTAACTCTAACATCCTCTTCTCCTATTCATAATTTACGACATGAAACACACGAAGCTACAATATCTGTTTTAGGGTGAAAACCGACGGTGACACATTGTGAGCAAACATGAAGCAAAAAAAACATCAACCGTACTTGTATGCTTGTCGAAACCGTTCCGGAATTTGAATATTGTTGAGTAGCGTTTTTCCGTCTTTGGACACCAGGCGAGCTCGTTGTACACCAAGTTCCGGAGCTGAACTGGAGAGTCGCCAACCGTCTGGAATAATTGATGTTTGCAAAATTTTCTAAATTCTGATAGACTTGACTACAACTACCATGAAACTTGTAAAACTTTGAGCCACTCCACCAATGTTTCTGTCAAAGATATAAAAAAGAAGTCAACTAAAAAGCTGGTAAACCTGTTATCGTGAAAAATTTATCAGTTGTCAACTTTTTATGTCTTTGATAGGGACCAAGATAAATTGGCTCAAAAATAAAAGATGAAAGGTCCTTCTATTACAGATTTTACGGTATTGGTAATTTCAAATGTAACGGAAGGGTTTTTTTAACTTCGACTCAGTATATCTCGGTTTCTGTGAAACCTATCAAACATCTTTTAAATGATAAAATGGTTTTGATATTACGGTAAACACAATATCAGTTGACAACTTTTTCATATCTTTTACAGGAGCCGAGATAATACGGCCCTATTGATACTTCTAGATCACAGTTTATGGTGATTGCTAGTTTTTGAAATTTTCAATTTTTTTGATACGCTATTTTTTTGCATTTTAAACATATAAACGGGTACAATTGTCAGGTTTTTCAAATCATGACTTTTAAATAATCTTCCAGTGATCTGAAAAGAGCCCCTATCCAATGTAAGCTGTCCTTTTCTATCTTCCATCCATGTTTTTTTCTTCAATCCGCAAAAGGTTTCATCTTATCCAAGGGAACTAGTCGAGCGTAAACCCTTGAACTTTTTTCTTTTCTTTTATTTCATCGGTTTTCCAGACGCTTGACTACCTCTTCCTCCTACACGTGCACGAAACCCCCCTAAGACAATCATCTCGTTTTCTTTTCTAGTTCCGGACATTCACAAGAAGGGAAAAAAGAAGAAAAACGGTTGGATGACAACTCACTGAGCTCCTTTTTTGCTCCATTTTCACCGGATAATCGTTCAAGTTCTTCAGCCAGCGACATACTCGTGGTCTGAAAAAATGGAGAAATTGAGATTGATTCGTTATTAAATAGGAAAAGGAAAAAAGGTTCAGGAATTGCGAAAAAATAGTTTTAGAATGCAGGAGCTACAGTAATTCCGATTTTAACAAACTTGACTCAATTTTTTTCTTTTTTCGTTTATTACATCCCCACACCTACATAGAACAAAAAACTCATTTAGGTACCTACACTTTGCCCTTCCTCTATTCTAAAAGGGTAATTGGAGAAACACTCTGGAAAAACAGACGGATGAGAAAGAAGAGAAACAGAGGGAAGGAAAAGGAGAAAAAATTGGTGGGGTGTAGAAAATTGAAATGTGATATGGGTCGAAGGCGTCGTTAGTTGCGGTAAAACGTTGAAGAAACCCTCCTTTTTTCCTCCTTTTCTTGCACCCCTTTCTTGGGTCCTATGACGCGTTCTTTTACATGGGAAAGAGCAATAAGAGCATTGAGAAAAGAAGAAACAAGTCTGAATCTGCTTTATTGGCTCAGAACAAACGGCATTGATGATGATGAAGAGGAAAAGAATAAGAAGATAGCAAAAAAGGGCATGCCCCTGTCCTGTCTCTTGTCCCATTGGACCGGATTTTTGGTGTTTTTCAGATGAAAAGGAAAGAAAAAAAAGAAGAAGAAAAAAAGAGCATCGAAAGAGCAGAAATTGAATCTGACGGGTCAAGAATAAGAAGGTTACAGAGTACATGGATCAGTTTTTTCTCGTAGTCTGAACATTTTCAAAACTTCAAGAGAAAAAATAGGAATACTATAGGTTCAACCTATGTACAAAGAAAAATCTGAATGTGTGAAGAAAATAATGTGCTCCAAAATTTTTTTCCATGACCACGCCCCGGAAAATGGATCTGCCACCCCACGTGCTTCAAAAAAAAAGAAAGGGGGAATAATGGTGAAGAAAAATGACTGGATTTGATCTACCGAACTTTTTTATAATGAGGCTTTTGGGTGCAATAAGACAATTGAACGACATTTTTTTAGTTTTTGAAACAAAGAGCGCTGCAAAATTTTGAAAAAGTGACGTGAAAGTCATTTAATTTGTTGAATTTCTGTCATTTGCTAAAGCAGATGTTCGAAATAGAGAAAACTGACATAAAAATCATGTCGAAAGGAGAGATAAATTTGAATTTTCATGATATTCAAGAGAAATGAAAAAGTTTATATTAGAAAAATGATGATAAAAACTTTGAAGAATTTTTATAATCAGAGGTTTTGAATAAGCTGTAATTGCGGGGTTAGAACTTTGAAGCAAAAGTTTATTTTGAGAACCATCAAGGCTCTATTTTTCAAACTTGAAATCAGAATTCCCAGAAAATGTCGAAAAATTCGAAAAAAATTTATCAAGCCCCCCGAGCCGTCAACTTTGAGCTTGATTATCTTGAGTTCTGTGAAAGATATCAAAATAATGTCAACTGATAAAATATTAACCAGATTATCACCAATAATTAAACAGTTTACAAATTTTTGGTATCTTTCACATGAATCGAGTTAGTTGAACTCAAAGTGAAGTACATGGTGGGGTTCTATCAGACATTATAAAAATTTGAAGTTTCACTTGCTCTAACAGAAGCCTATCCAATAAGACTTCGAAATCAATTACCTGGGTTCCTATGAGAAGTATTAAAAACATGTGGATTGATAAAACACTGGTGATATTATGATAAACAATTTATCAGTTCACAGTTTTTTGATATCTGTCACACGAACCGAGATATTGTGGCTCGAAGTAAAATATTAGAGGGACTTCAATCAGAGTTTTCACAGTATCCTAATAAAACCACTAAATCAACTCTATTCTTTTTCCGCTGAAACAGAATCTCGCTGCAATCCAAAATATTCAAATGCCACAAAAACTATATAAAATATTCTGATGAAGATGTCTAGCACCTCAAAAGGTCCGAAGAAAGGGCATGGCCTGCGGGGGGTGACAAGAAGAGAAATCAAAGTAGAGAGAAGAAGAAATACTGAATGTTTTGGCGGGAGGGTAAAGTCAAACTCACGCATTTTCTATTTGATTTCATAAAACCGCGATTTTCCCACACTTCGTCGACGACCTCTTCCTCCTCGTCAATCATGGCCACCAACAACAGAAATAAGTAAATAGTTAGATCCCAATATCTTCAGCAAGAGCAATACTTCTAGCTCAAGAAAGTATTAGGGCTCACAGAGTCGTAATAACTAGACAAAGCGAACACAATATGGTTAGGATAGACGGCAGTTTGATGCTCCAACGTGTGTCTTCTTTGCTCGTTTACAAACACAAAACACCACGTCTCTTTTTTTGGAAAACGCGGAAAATGGGGGAGATGAGGGGATGCCCCGATGAGCATCAATGCGTCCTCCTTCTCTCCTTTTTTTCTAATTAGTGGGAGAAAAAAGACGAAGAAGTGAAATGAATGATAGGACACTACGACGTCTTTGACAAGACGATGTCAAATGGTGTTTTCTATCTTTTCTCAACTAGAATTTCATTTCGACTCATTCTGAGTAAATGAGCAGAAGAGAGAAAAAAACATGTAATGTTGAAAAATTGCACTGATCCTTAGAACTCTAAGTCTCGAGAAAATTTTGAAAACTCTGCAGTCATGCGAAAAAATACCTCCCAACCAACCAAAACTCAATACTCAGGAAAAAAAAGGACCCGAAACTTTTAAAAATTCACAACCCTCAGCAACCCATTCGGGCATTTTTTTTTGACGTCTTCACTTGACGCTTCGGGTTTCAGATTCTAAACAGGAGGAGGAGGGAGACATCAGAGACCGAGTGGGTAGGGAGAGAGCATGCTCAGGTGTCCATCAAGGTAATGGCTACTTGCTCTTTGAAAGTTGAAGCTGAGCTTTGAAAATTTGAAAAAACATGCATTTTCTAGTTCTTAGTCCATATTCAATTTTCAAAGCTGAAAATAAAATCTTGTTGGTTCTCAAAGAAAAGAAGCAACTGGTAAATGAAGCTCAATTATCTAGATTCTTTCAAAGGATTTCAAAATAATGTCAACTGATAAAATATTTAAAATAATATCACTATTATTTTCTTAGTGCACAAAATTTTGACATCTTTCACAGGGATCGAGATAATTGAGCTTAAAGTTGACGGTTTCGGTAAGCTTCTATTGACGGAAATACGGTAAGTGCACTTCAAGCTTAAATTTCTCGGTTGCTCCCAAAGCTATCAAAATATTTTCAACTCATGAATTATTCATCATAAAATCACTAATACTTTATCAGTGAACAGATTTTCGATAATTCATATAATAACCGAGATAAATGAGCTCAAATTATAGGGTGGGTTTCTACTTTATTCAGCATTTACGGTATTTTCTTTGAACTAACAGAAAATTCACCGATAAAAATTACATCTACATATGCAATCGAAAAACTATTAGAGCTAAAAAATCTAGATCCAGAAAAAAAGAAAAAGTTGAGAAAGGACAAGACATCTCTGAACCAAAGCCTTCTCCTTCTTCTTTTTTCTTCTTTTTTCTCTATTCTCTGTAGATTAATATTCATTCGAAATCTGATTAATCCTTCTCTTTATTTTTTTTCTTTTCTTTCTCTATTGCACTTTTTCTCTCATTCTTTTTAGCTATTCACCATATTCATCAGGCGCTTTCGACAAGAAAAATGAATGTGGGAAATGGGGGACCTTTTCGGGTGAAAGGTTCTGATCCTTGGTTTTTATTGTAACCGAAATTATGAAGATTTGATAATGAATCTGAACCAAGATCTTTGTCGGGAGTTTGAATGCGTTTTTTTCCTACCGGACAGTCTAGAATACTGTAGACACCGTAAAACCTGTGAAAGTTCTCAATTATAAATTTGAAGTCGATTCCTCTCAAAGATATATAAAAGTTGACTCAAAGATAAGAGAACCTTCTATGTATTACAGCTTTTACGATAACGTAAAAAAGTTTTAATGCATTTTTCCATTCATATCGGACAGTTAAGATTACTGTAGACATTTTGATTCTTTTAGATTTTGAAAATTTTAATATTAAAAACCGAGGAAACTTGAAAATCAATGGATACAGTCAAACCTTACAAAAATGAAAATATCCGTTTTCCTCTCCCAAAAAATCCAAAAAAAGGAGAACATGTGGTTGGTTGGTCATATTCCAATCCTTCAATCCATCTCAATGATTTGGAGCAGCTCAGCTCTTGGCTAATCCGAGGGAGCCGTGTCGACATGCGACAAACGAGAACGACGACAAAAAATAAGGTATTGACAAGAAGATGGCGGCACAGGAAGAAATGGGAGGGAAAAGAAGAAAAACGGAATAAATATGAAATAATCGAACGTCATTCAAGAAGCATGATCCGCCCGATAGCTGAGATTTTAGAAAAATATGTTGATTTTCATTTGGAGAGTTTTGAAGCCACAGAATTTATCCAGGGGACCAAGTTCTCAAAATTCGCTCTCTCTTGTTCAAGAAACTATTCAAATTATTTTTAGAAATTTCTAGATTTCCCCCAACATGAGCACCTAAAGCACGAGAAGAAAAAAGAGCTCATGGTTGTTTATAAAAATGAGTATGGGTGGGAGAAAAGGCGTGGAGTCTTGAATATACATAATTGAATAACCGACAAACACAATTTTGCGGTCCATTCATGCCGTTTTGGCTCATTTTTACCTTTTTGATAAATACTAGACATTAATTTGATTCTAGGTGGACAACTTTCTTTTTTTCAGAAAAGAGAAAAACTGAGTGGTCCAAGAGGCGGAGCCATAATACCGTAGGACAGACACTTTAAACTTTCGGGGCAATAAACCCCACAGAGTTTTATTACCCCAATTATTTTTTTAAGTTTTTTTTTCGAAAATAAAAGCCTTTTTTCCATTTCAAAATTTATTGAGCAATTTTCTGGAAAATTGCCTGCCCACTCAATTTTGGTTTGGGTTTCCAAAAATACCTTTTCTCAAGATAATGACTTCCATAAGAGTTATAAAACGATATACGGTAGGAAGAAAAAGATTCAAATTAAAAGTTTTCGGGGGATACGGTAAAATAAAAAAAGACAAATAAAATCAAATGATGTATATATGACAATACACCGCAGATGCCCCAAAACAGCTTGAGCTCAATTATCTCAATTCCTATGAGAGCTATCAAAAATTTTTAAACTGATAAAATGTTGGTGATACGGTGATTAACATTTTATCAGTTGACCACTTTTTAGTATGTTTTATAGGAACCGAGATAACTGTGCTCAATGTAGACGCTATTAGAACAAACACGGTAATTGACCCAAAGATACAAGCATAAGATAAAGTTGAATCTTATATGGTTCATGACATCAAACTTTATACACTCCGATTCTTGAATCAAAGGGTCCAAAAAAATGTTCTAAGATTTTAAAAACGGAACAAACATTACAAGGTTTATGTAAGACAAAATGAAAGTACCCAACCTCCAAGAACTACCACAGAAAAAATGTCACAAGAAATCCCTCACTATGTGCATGCGGAAGCGATTCTTTGTTGGTTAACTCTGGAAAACTTCTGGGCAAATAACAAGGTCAATAATTTCCAATCAAGCCTTTTCGAAAATTTTGGGATTTTTATTTCATTTTTTGAGAAAAAGAACGATTATACATCCACCCGTTCCATTGACTGATCATGAATGAGTCTAATCTGTTTTGACATAGATTTCAAAGAAATTGAGTGTGAAATTTCTCAAAAAATTTTTTCATCGTTCAGGTTGAGTGGTTCTCAAGTGTTCTCTGCCCCCAGAAAGAGAGAGAGAGAAAAGAGGGAACGGGGGAATAAGTGATTTTTAGAAGTGCCCAGACATTTAAAAACTGAAAGTTACGAAAAAAGTTCATAAGATATTCCATAGTACGAATGACTAACGAGCATAATACACAGGTCATCAGGAGTGTAAGAAACAGAATTCTTTCTGAAAGTGGGCGGAGCTTGGAAAAATATTATAGTTAAGGTTCCCGAGGGTGTGTAGGTGTAGTGATGAGAAGACACAAAAATTTGTATGACCAAATAAAATGATTAGATTTTTCAAAAATATGAATAAGCATCATGAAACATGGTTCATGGCTAAAACTAACACAATATTTTAGCTTTTGAGCAATTTCTTCTCAATTTTTTGAAAGAATGCAGTATACTTGTCTCGTAGTTTTCAAAAATCCCACGATTTTTATCTCTAAATTTAGAAGCTACTAGCAAACGTTTGGGTGCAAAATCTGAAACCAGAAACAAAGCAAAGCGGTATCTCATTTCTAATTTCAGTGGGTGTCTTCTTCTTCCGTGTATTCTCTTTTTCTTCTCATTCTCTATCTTGCACATTCCTCCTCAACGTTTTTTTTTGCTGGATGGAATAGCAGAGACACTGAATAAGACGGATATCAACAAATTTGTGTCTCGAGACAGATATATCAAATTACGGGTCTTTAAATCCGCCACCACCGGATCAGCTGGTGGTGGTAGGAAAATGAGAAAAAAAGATGGAACAATTTTGCTAATTTCGTCAAAAAAAGCGTTCCGGTGCGTTGTTTTGAATGACGATAATCAGATTTGACAAGTTTCTTCTGAACAGGAAAACAGGTCAAATGTTTCCGGGTTCCAAATACGTCATAAGTGATTTTTCAAAGTAAGAATTTTGATGAGGGTTTTTTGAATTTCTTAGCCAAATTCATATCTTAGACTAGCTCGTATTCCAAGTCCAAACTATCAAAACGTACATTTTGAAAATCAAAACAGAGTGCGCTTCACTTCCTCCTTAGAAATCAACCAAAAATCTCATAAATCACAGTCATGGTTCACTTGTTCCCAAATGAGGGCAACATGTGAAGAGAGCACAAAAAAGGACACATTTCAAGAAACCAACTTTTTCGGAACACGAAAAATAAGAACGAAAATTCAGTAACCTATCAAGAAAATAGAAAATATTTGAACCTTTCAAAACTATCTATTCCAGGACTCTTTATGTACTTTGGTTTTCAAAAATGGGTACACCTTGTCCTCCAGGGAAGAGTTGTATGATCATGAGAGAATCAAGCAAAAAAAAGTTTTTGAACCACTAAATGCAAAGTAAGTGTCGCAGGTATGTATCTATGTACACAAACGGGTCCCCGCGTGAGGTATATAGTGATCACGTGAGATTTTGGAATATCTGGGTTATGTAGGGGTACGTGAATAGGTAAAAGTTTGTATGGCTTTGAAATAGAGCGAGCTGGATTATGGATGAGCTAGTTTGTGATTGAGTTTGCGGTTATGGGATGAACATTAGAAGAGTTCACAAGAGAGTTTAAAGCATTGGATGATAATCGATATCAAAAATTCGACAATTCAGAAATTCGAAAAATCGGTAATCCGAAAATTCAGGAAATCAAAAATTCTGGAATGAAAACGCTCAGGAATTCAAAAATTCAGAAATTCAGGAATTCAGAAACTCAAAAATTCAAACATGCAGGAAAAAAAGGAAATTAGGAATTATGGAGTTCACGAATTCAGGAATTCGAAATTTCAAAAATCAGAAAAAATCAGGAATTCTGATATTCCGAGATTCTAACAGTTTCAAAAATAAAATCAATCTGAGAAATCGAAAAAAAAATGAATTCACAATTTGGAGGAATCCAGAATATCAGAGATTCAAGAACTTAGAAAATAAGAAATTTGAAAATTTATAAATTCGAAAATTCAATGTTTCGAAACTTCAGAACATGTGAAATTGCAAGATCTAAAAATTCTAAAATCCCAGGAACCTCCAAATTTCAGAAGCTCGGACACTCGGAAAATCAGAAATATAGGAATTCAGAAATACAGTAGTTCTAAAATTAGGAAATTCTAAAATACTAAAATTCAGAAATTCTGTACACAGCACACCAAGCTCAATACCAAACCAGTTCAAACCCAAAGTACGCACCACAATACACTTTCCTCCTTCTGGATCATTTTTTCACGTCTTCTCAATTTCCCTCTCTATGACCTACATATACATACGGCTACGTATGCAATATTTACTCAATAAAAAACGAGTAGTCCATATCTAGTATAAAAAATAATGAAAGCCTGGGCATGGAGCACCCGGCTGTCTCGTTGAATACACTTTGTGTAAACAAAAAGAAGAAGACGCCTGGGTTTATTTCTTAAAAATTTGGAACATTAGTTAGTGGAAGATTTTAAAAAATAGCATTTGGATTTTTGGATATGTAGCTGGAAGAATAATTTCGGTTCATGTTTTGGAGACTTTTCGTTCCTCCAATTAGTTAACTTTTCCTTGTTTTCTGTTTCTGTCTGCTCTGGTAGACTAATAGCCACTAATAGCTAAGTTTTCTTCCTGGTTAGAAAAGGAAACTTTTTGAAAAATTCCAACAAAGAAGCTGTGAAACTCAATCAGAATTTTTTTTCCAAAACTCCTGGGAGATTTCTCTCTTTAAAAATAGATAAAAAATTCTGTGAATTTCTAACGTCATAAAAAAGCTGACAAAAAGCGGCAGATAAACTGCTTCCTGCGCATGGTCCTGTGGGAAAATAGTAGGCGCCACAAGTTTGCTAATTTTAGTACCTGCGTAGGCCGCCGCAAAACTATGATTTGGTGTGAGATTTTTTTGAGATAAGGAATACAAGAGTAAAAAGCGGATTTTAAAAAGGAACTCACCGAGAACACTCCAGAAATGAAGCGGGTATGGCAAAGTAGGAGGAGTTTCAGGTCTGGATAAAGTGATGACGTCAAGATTGCCACTGTACGAATCCTATAAAACGAAGGAAGTTGGGAGTTTTCATGAGTAGGGAGAGGGTGCAAAAAAACAACGGAAATGGTGTAAAAGCGTGGTGTCAATTGGTTTACATTAAGAAAACGGGAGAAGGAGGAGGGGGATGAAGATTCAAGTGACGAATTGTACAAATTTTTTGAAATTTTTGGAAAATTTAAATACAGATATTTTTGTATCTATTTCGGTTTTGTCAGAAATTCTTATCTTTGTAGTTGTTTGGGGAGCACAAAAATGACTATTTTCAAATTGATTCGGATAACTGTGAAACTTGAATCTGCTCTTCATTTGAATTTTTAAAACGTGAACTTCATAGAAATCAAAATTCTGTTAGAACTAAAAACTTCGCAATTCTCGGGTAAACTAAACGATTCAGAGTGTCAGACGTTCAAAAATTGAAAAAAAAATTTAAGAAATCAAAAAGATCGGAGATGCAGAAGTTCTGAAATTTGAGAAATTAAAATTGGAAATTTAAATAAATTAAAATCAAAAATTGGAAAAGTTCATAGCGCGCAACTTTTTTTACAGAAATCCAGAAATTCGAAAACTCGGAAACTCAGAAATTCAGAAATTCAGAAATTTAGAAATTCAGAAATTCAGAAACTCGGAAATTCAGGAATTCAGAAATTCAGAAATTCAGAAATTCAGAAATTCGGAACTTCAGAAATTCAGAAATTCAAAAATTCGGAACTACAGAAATTCAGAAATTCAGAAATTCAGAAATTCAGAAATTCAGAAATTCAGAAATTCAGAAATTCAGAAATTCAGAAATTCAGAGATTCAGAAATTCAGAAAATCAGAAATTCAGAAATTCAGAAATTCAGAAATTCAGAAATTCAGAAATTCAGAAATTCAGAAATTCAGAAATTCGGAAATTCAGAAATTCAGAAATTCAGAAATTCAGAAATTCAGAAATTCGGAAATTCAGAAATCCCAGAAACTTTTTATTTTATTTACGGAACCTAAGTTTGGAAAAGCGCAATATTTTCCCCAATTCGATTCACAAAACTTGAATCTATACCATATTTTGTTATTTTGAAACGTGACTTTTCTTGATTAATGACATTTTGAAATTCCACTATGAAATTCTAGTGTCTCCTCGTAAGAATAAGAAAATTGTAGTCCAACAATCAGAATTCTCAAAAATGTACCTCAAAAATAAACACGACACTACAAGTACGGAACGCCTCCGGATTCAAACGAAGCGAAGATATCACACTACAAAAATTGTCACTTTCTGCTTCTTCTTTGTGGTCGTCATGATGGGGCCCATGAGGATGATGGAGGAGTAGGAGGCAATGAAAATTTTGACGAAAAAAAGAAGAAGAAAAAGGGAACGAGGTGTCATTTATGACACCTGCCATCTTTTGAGAAGATGCCGCCAGGAAGTGAAGGAAAAATTGAGAAGAAGATACAGAGCAAAGAATGTTGCAAATTTTTTTCTGAGTGTGACGTCACAGCCAAAAATTCAGAAAACGGGAAAAATCTGTTTTTTGGCAAAGATCATACAGAATATAAGCGGTTGATATCATTTTCTGGAAATTCCCTTCTATTCAAAATTGGTCATTGAACAGATGAGCTGTCTTGGAAGTGAATTAGAATAACAGGATTAGTATAACGTTGGTATCCTTAATTTTCAAAAGTTGGGATTTCTGGTTTTGATCTATCGAAATGATCTTCTGACTTTTGAATTTCATCTGACTAATTTTGAATTTTTAGGATATACCGTAAAATCTGTATTGATATTGCATGCAAGTCTATTGTTCAAGTCACCTCAAGGGGTGCAACTCTATTAGAGGGGCAATTCAAATAGAGGCTGCAATTCTATTTTTCAAACTACGAAAATTTTGAAAAAAAAGTTTTATTATGAAAAGCAACAAAAAAGTAACAAATTGAACACAACAAAAGGAAAATATTCAAAAAATTGAGGCGTCACTGTCATAGTTATTGTCTTCTTCCTCGGCATGGTTCATTTCTCCATCGTCTTCCTCAATTTCAATATCTCCTAAAATCTCCTGAATTGCTTCCATTTCTCGTTCTGCTCGTCTTGTCTTCAATAACTGTACGCCTTCTGGAATTTCTCCATCTTTCTTGAAACAATGAATTGCCTCATCATCTTCGCCATTTCTTCCATTCAACGTCTTCCACGTCTTCCACGTTTTCCACGTCTTCCACGTCTTCTACGTTTTCCACGTCTTCGAGGACTTCTTCAGAACTCATTGCTCGTGTTGCTCGCTTCAATAAATGGAAAATGTTGTTAAAAAAACAAAGAAAAATAAAAATAAATCAGAAATTAAGTAGGTAGTTAAAAAAAAAGAAATTCGAAAAACAACTGTGCAATTGTTCGTCACGGTGTCACAGACTAAAAATTGCACAGTACTCCCGGCGGAGCCGCAATTCTGCTGCAGATGCAATTGTATTACGGGGGCAATTCAATTAAAGGCTGCAAGTCTATTTTTCAAGTGCCCTCAAGGGGTGCAAGTCTATTAGAGGGGCAATTCAAATAGAGGCGCAATATCAATACAGATTTTACGGTATGTCAGATCTGCTATCAGCCCGATTTTCAAGCTTATTGGAGAGCAAACGTCCTAAAAACTAGCAACAGACAAAAAAAAATCGACGAAAAAAAGAAAGATAAGAAAAAAGCGAGTGTCAGTGGGTGTGAGAGAATCACTGCCGGTCACCATGGATTCAAGATTTGTGGTGTGTATGCCTTAAGAAAAAAAAATAGTGAGAGAAAATAAGAAAAAAGGAGAGGTTGGATGAAAATAACACGAGGAGATGAAATTGGTGGTTGTGTGGGAGAATTTGTCCTATATCTTGGTTCCTCAACTTTAAAGGATCATTTCTAAATGTCAAGTTTTCGAAAACTTGAAAATTATTTAGGCATATAAGAAAAGCAAAAGAAAGGCTATTTCATATCACAAAATGATCGCCCTCTCCACTTTCAAGCCAGTTTATCTCAACTCCTACAATAGATAGTAAAATTTTGTCAATTGATATTATATTTGAAATATTATGATTAAAATTTTATCAGTTGACCAGTTTTTGATATATTTCACAGAAAATGAGATAAATGATTTCCAATTTGGTGGTTTGAAGTGCGGTATTTTGAAATTTTTCACGGTAAACATCACTCTGCATCTATTATAAAACACATCCTAGCATGAAAATTCCACATGCATTCCAATCTTCCTGATCTATGAAAACTGAAAACTCTTTAACTTCGATCGACCAAATTCAATCTTGAAATGCTAAATCTAATGACAGCTGACGCCATAGATCACTTCTACTTAACTTCTTTTTTTTCAATTTTTTTCTAGATGAAAAAATTCACTGATGAAATTATCCAGATCACACATAAATTTAGAACTAACAACACCTGCAGGTCAATTAATTGTTTTCCTTGACTTGATTTGAATTTCTGTTTTAGAGGGATATTGGTGACAGCTGAAAAAAAAAGTTCAATCTGGAAATGTGTTATTCTTAAAGACAGTGGACCCGCCAAACTAAACATGTTCTCTCCTCATCGTTCCAAAATTTCAACGAAATTCGAGGAGAAGAAAATTTGTAAAATTGCCACCCATCTTATTGACACCGCCCTGTTGAAGGATTTCCTTCGCCTCCTCCCCATTTTCTCAAGACTCGACAGTGACGTAATTAGTATTGTTGTGCATTTTGGATCCGCTGAAGGGCAAACACGCCGAAATGATGTTTTGGAAATTAATACATACATATGAGTCAGAATTGCCGGAGAGTCTCTATTATTTTTAAGATATGGTAAGGATTAGATTAGGAAGATTTGTCTTGGAATTGAGATTAGACCTCACCTTGGAAGAAAACATACAAATGGAAGTCGAAAACCATTGAAAATTGATCGAACTGTGAAAACTGGAAATGAAAAAAAACAAGTCAGGGAAGTTTCAATTCACAGGCAAACCGTAACCCTTTGTAGACTCAGATTTTCATGAAAATTCAAGAATAGTAAGCTTACCTAGATACTTTTGAAAATTATGGAATTTGCCAGTTTTAGCCGAGTTTTGCACAAAAAGGCAATTTTTGTAACAGAAACTGATATACAGTAAACACTCTAATAGAACGCCACTCCTAAGTTTCAACTTTGAGCACATATATCTCATTTCCTGTGAAAAATATCAAAAGGCGTCAACTGGCAAAATGTAAATAATATCAAAATTATTTTGTCAGTGGACAATTTTTCGATAACTCTCACAGGAACTGAGATAAATTGGCTCAAAGTTAAAACTTAGCAGTGGCGTTCTATTAGAGTTTTTAGGGTCCCTGGGCTGAAACAGGCGAGCGGATTCTAAAAATGTCAGAATTGTCTAGATAGCCTACTTTTAAGCTGTGAGTCACAAAACAACTGGAAAAAAGTTTCAAAATGAATTTTGCTTCGAAGTATTGCAAAATACAAATTAAAATCATCCCTTCTTCAAAAAAGTAATTCCTAGAAAATTCTCAGAAATAGCAAAAATCCTCAAAAGATATGTGCTCACAGAAAAAATTCATAGAACGTCTGAAGAAACGAGACTTAATCTCTGAACACTCTATTGCCTTAGAATAGGAAAATCTTTTTGCCGAAAATTTTCGAGTCTCCCTATTTGATTTTGTTTCCCATGAGAGTCAGAGGGGAGAAAAAAATTTGATTCCCCGTATATGAAACATGTCTTTTTCGAAATCATGATGTTTGATTGAGAGTATTCAGAGAGAAGAAAGTTGCCAAGTTGTTTGATAAAGTTTGGCACGCAATCTGACCTAGTTATCCTTGATACGAGAAAAAATTGGACGCATTTTTTGAGAGCTAAAAATAGAGCAAACAGTTTTCGCTCTAAGAGTGTGCCCCTTTAAATTTATCTCTCATCAAAGAGGGGTGATGACTTTGAAACGTTTGAAAGAGCACCTTCATTAAAAATGAATGTGTTCTCGGTAAACGAAGAGCAACTTCGAAGAGCGACTTCCAAAAAAGACTTCCAAAAAAAGGAACATAACTTGACTGACAAGAAACGAAGGAACAAGAAAAGGAAATGAAGAAGAGGATGAATGCACTTGACGATTCTTATGGTCCCTGTCCGCAAAAAAAGCTGCAAGAAAAATGAGAGAAAAAAGAAGAAGATGGACCAATGTGGCGAAGTATGATTTATGCGTTTTTCCTTTTTTCAGATAGGAAAAAAGTTTGGGAATGTTGAACTTTTTCCATCTGGGAAAGTGAAAAATGAGGAAAAAGGCTTCCTGCTCAGAAGGTTTTGGTTTTTTTTTTTGAGAAAGTTTTTTCTATGAAAGGTTTCTGAAAAACCAATGGACTATCCGAGATTGTTAATTGTACAGAGACCATTCACAAAAAAGAAAGAAAAATGATGGTCGTTTAATTTTTATAATAAATACATAAAGTGTTGTTTTCTTTTCTTCTTTGTAAATCATTAATTTTTTCCCAGAGGAGAAATCTGTCAGACCAAATTTGACCTGCCATAAATTTTTATGGCCTGACAGATCTCAATAAAAATCAAAAAACTGTTTATACCAATTTTAAGGTCGATTTTAGTTTTCAAGAAAATGTCAAAAATTTAGATGCGGAGAAAGAAATTCAGAAAAAATCCAAGAAGAACGAACCGCCATCAACAAGCGTATTGAGTTTTATCTCACATCTCCTCTTTTTGAGGGGAGTGTGTATTATGTGGTTGGCCATTCGCAAAAACGGATTTTCTAAAGTATCCATGATCTGTTTTCTTGTCTAGACTCGAACAAAGAACAATAAATTCGAGTGTATGGGAATAGGCGTGCTGTGAAAAACTTTAAGAGTTATGATTCCCTAGAACTTTGGATAATAGAAAGTATTTAGAGTTCTGAGATTCTCGAACAAAAAAGTACTATGTATGTATACCCTTTAAAAAATTCAAAATAAAATTTTGACCATTTATTCCAAATTACTCATTCGTGTGCCCTACCACTTGAAATGAAGTAGTTGGTCAGTCTCGTTAAAATAAAAAAGTATCGCGTTTCAGCGAGAGTACAATTCTCGCGATCCTTTTGAAAAATGGAATTAATTCTTCAATTAAAAAAACCACAAAAAGTCGTCTAAAAACTCTGAATAGAAAATATTCTTTCACAAGATACTTTTCCCAAAAATTTAGAAACAGAACCGCTTGGCTATATTAAACTTTGAATTTAAATTTTGATAGTTCACTCATGGGGAAGTAGTAAAAATTTTGATTAGACACTAATTTTAATAATTCATTCATGTGGATGTTTAAAAAAATTTGATTAGGGAAATTTTTGATGAATTCGTTCAGAAAAAATCAAATGAGCAAAAACAAAATTAACTTACCTTAGAAACACTATCAGAGTGCCACCCAAACCGTCAATTTTGAGCCCACATATCGCGGGTCTTGTGAAAGATATCAAAAGTAGTTAACTGGCAAGATACTACTGGTATTGTAACAAATATTTTGTCAGTTGTCCACTTTTCGGTTTTGATTTTTTTTCCCCAATTCCGCAACACCCAGTAATCTTCACTGTGTTTTTAACACGCTTCCAAAAAATGTATTTTCAGGTAATAGGTTGCTCTGACATTCCATTTTAAGAACTTGAAAAATGTTTGTGCTGTATGTTTTATGTTTCATAGTTTGATTACAGTGATAATATGTTTTTTGATAAACGTTTTGTGTTTTGAATTGTAATTAACTTATTCATCCTCTGAACGCAAATTTTGTAGTTCCTTTTTTAACTGCCTGAGAAAATCCTTTTCACTTCACTCGATTCAATTTAATGCTATTCTGATTGACACAATTACAATAAATATATTTTGGCAACTTTTCAAAAATAACTTGGGAAAATGTACAATAAAAAAGATTAGAATATTACAGTTGAAAGCGCTCCGATATCCGTGGCAAGTGACTGAAGCTGTTGGAATTGTTGTTAGGGTCCATACCATTCTCCTAAAAATTCAGAAATTATGAAAAAGAGTGTGAATTGCTGTTTTACCTTTCTCCCATATCTTGTTGACCGGCTCCGAGCCATTCTCGAAGGTAGCATGTAAATTTCGACGCTTCTGCAATTATAGCAATAAACTCAAATCTTCAATTTTGAGCTTCAAAGCTTACCCAACATTCGAATCAACTTCGGCGCGTCTTAGTCTGGCGGATCGTACTCCGTAATGACGTAGGCTCATATCACAAAAAGAAAGAAGTCTTTGAACTTTGGATAATAGATCAGTTTCCAAGCTGAACTTCTTCTCAGCAATGAAGAACAGGAACATAAGAAAGGCATGGAAGGGTAGTCCTGAAAATGATGTTTTTACAATTTTTTTTAATTTCTGCCCCTCATACGGAGTTATGGGACCTTTCTCTATCTCTAAAAAATCCCTCATCAACTTCTTTAAACCCATTCCTCACCATTTGCACTGGTTTTCCGATCCCCAGTGAAATAATAACTGATCTCTGCAACCTTCGCGTCCACTTGCACGATCGGAATAATATCTGCTAGATTGCACTTCCTAAAACATCAAAAAACTAGCAAAAAACGTGTTATTTCTCCTTATACCTCACAAATTGCTTCAATCCGGCACCAGTAATATTTACATTGTTACGTAGTTGCACAAATTGCATGTAAATGTACATGGCCTTGTCCAGAAATAGCAAATGGCCACTGTGTGCACCGTAGCGTGTTGGGAAGATCTGAATTATCAAAAATTGGATGGATTTCAATAATTATAAATATAACCTCGCTTAAATGAGGCTTACGCCGTTGCTTCATGGCTTGAAAGTCGTCCAATGACTTTGTTTCTCCTTTCAAGCTATTAGTGGTTTGATACTCCTCATCCATCAGTCCCAACACAAGTAAAAGAGTGTCCCGGACCAATGGCATCTTGATGACCTAAAAAATAAACAATAAAATCATTTATTTAAATCAAATTACCTCATCCACAATACTTCTCACTCTTTGACCACCTTCTGTCAACGATCGGCCTGGATACGGAACAATATGATCAGCAGTAAGAGATGGCGCCGCATTCACTTCCAGTAGAATTGGTGTTCCGTCGTCTTTGATCATCACATCAAATCCCATTATCTAAAATTCTAACGTTGGGAAAATATTCTCCGAATACACGAAAAAAATTTTATTGAGAAAAATAATGAAAATCATACCTGAAAGCACTGAGGACCAGGTGAGTCATGGAAGTGATGTTCGTAGTGAAGCATAATTTCAGGTAGCATCGCTAGTGTGGTCTTCACCAAGATCAACTTGATGTCATGCCATAGTCGTTTTGTTTTCACACCTCGAGACTCCAATTGGTGGAACACCGTTGAGAGAAGCCGTTTGCTACCTAGAATTAGGAAAAAACTAAGAGTCTAGAAATATTTTGATAGACTATAAATCTAAAAACTTTGTATTAAACCTCAGATTCTATCGTTCAGTAGTAGTATAATAAAATATTATCATGTTCATACATGTCCGAAAAGTTCGGAACCAGAATTCCCAACACAAAACCTCAAAAAGATAATGAATAATTCACAGGCCGTTGTCCAAAATTTGCTATTTCTGAGAAAAATGTTTTGGAAATATTCCGGAAAAAGTTAAAAATATATTTTGGTTAGGATTTTATTTAGGAAATACTTGGAGATTACGAAATTCCTTATTCGCTGACTACTACAGTTCCTCTAATAGAAGCCCACTCAAACGGTTAACTTTGAGCTCAATTATCTCAATTCCTATGTAAGATATCAAAGTTTTGTAAACTGATAAACTATTTATCATAACATCTCCAATATTTTAACAGTTGACTAATTGTTGATATCTCTTACAGGGGTTTAGATAATCGAGCTTAAAATGGAAGGTTTGGATGAGCTTCTTTTAGAACAAAAAATCCGAAGCTAAGTTAATTTCTCAATTTACGTTTTCACAGAAAACTTTCAAAAATTTCGATTTTTAGATTATCATTTTCATGATCTGTGCTTTGCTTCGCTGAATCCTACTTTTTTACCATTATTTTTTCATATCCTCCAATATAATCCTTTCTTCCTTCCGCCTCACCCACCTTTGGTCTGATCCTGAAGAGTGTTGCTATGCACGTACGACTCGTTCGACTTGTTCAATGAATAATTTGTGAGATGAGCGTACAGATTTTTGAAGTTTGAAGAGTCGGGCTTCTCGTATTTCTCGGTACAGAATCGAGCCATTCCTGAAAACGATATTTGAAGACGATAACAATGGAATTGTGACAATAAAAAGACATTACCTTCTCTAGCCACATAAATCGATAATGGATTGATGCTTTTGATAACTCCATAGACACGGAAGTCGAATTTAAGTTTGTCACCCATCAACATTGGATTTGCCACGTATTCCTGAAACTTGTACTGTTAATGCATTCCTATTTTAGTAAGACCAACCTGCACCAATTGCTGCTGCTCCGTATCCCGAATCTGGCTCGGATTGCTTATCAAATAGATACCAGTACCTTGTGCTCCTTCATCCGGTTTCACAATGAACCACATTTCTGTTTTACCCATTGCTTGTGCCTTGCGGAAATATGCCTGAGGACTTTATTGTTTTTAATTGAAGCTGTAATATGTGCTTACATGAAAATCGTTGAGATGCGCTGGTAGGAACCAGGACTTTGGATAAAATGCGTACTCATCCGGAAACAATTTTTGCATAGAAGAAATCGCATGAGTCAACGAAATCTTTTTCGCCAGTTCTGTCATTCCTAAAAAGTAAAACCCCGAATATGGATCAAATCTGCAAAAAGACCAAACCTGGAAACTTGTTCACTTTCGAGTGAGGCGAGGTGACAATTTTGTTCATATCCGAAAGTACCACATTGTGCCAGTAAACATCGCATGGTTGTTTATCCGGTCGACCTTCCGGATATTCAATTATACCTATTTTCTTGGAACATAAGGAAACGACGAATTGGTTGGATTTGGCGCGAGACGTGTCAATGGTGAACCGTCTTAGTGCGCTGTTCTTTGGTCTTTGGAGCCGAGTGTAGGAAGAACTGAAAATTTTCAATCAAATTATTCTCAAAAATAAATAAACGTATACATTAAGAATTAAAAAAACTAACTTCGAAATCCCACTCGGGGGTCGGTTCTCCATAATCGAACTCAGCGACGAAGACCTAGTGAGCGGGAGAGGCAAATTCTGAAAATATAAAGATTGACCATTCCTTTTAATGCATCTTGGAAATGTCCTGGGAATAAACTTTTCAATGGAAATGAATAAAACTGACCTTTTTCGGTTCAGCTTGCAGGGAAACACGTCGAGTCACAACTTTTTCTTTTTCCTTTGGCTCTTTTGTTATAACAGAGACTTTTTGAAATATTGGTTTGTCGTCTACAAGTAAGTCTGGATTGATGAACTCTACTGTCTTTATAGGAGGTGATGTAGTGGCGAGCTGAAATGCAGAGGTAGAAGAAAATGTAAAACATAAAAAGAGGATGTGCTGAAAAATAGATATTCTACATTATTTTGACGTATTTTTTCAATTTCCGCAGTGGCTTTATCATTACGAAAAGTAGTATTGAACGCAATGGTTCTAACAATACCCTGAAACTGAAAACCAGGAAGGCTGTGGCGGGAGATGTCTGATAATTATAAATACTTTAAAATTTATTATGGACCAAATTTGAAAATTTTCGTACATTTTTAGCTTACAAGACCGGAAAGATCAAGAAAACCTGAGAAAGCACAAAATCTAATTCTCATTTTTCTGAAAAAAAAAGAAAAAAGCCAGCATAAGAAAAAGAGAGTGATAAGAAAGTGGAGAGCGTGCGAGGAATTTTGTGTTCGTTTTTCTTTTGCGTCTCCTTTTTGAGATTTTGAAGCACACACGGAAATTCGGACACAAAAATGAAAAGCACAAAAAAGATATAGGAAAGTAAGCCAGCTGGAAACAAACACATATGAAAACTACTAATTTTCAGTTAAGAAATAAGGAAAAAAGGAAGTATAAGGAATTTGGCGAAAAAATGAGGAAAATAAATTTTTTCAGGTGAAAAGCGAATTAGATATTATGACATCATTTGAAATTTTTCGAGAAAAAAACAAAATGTATGACAAATGATAAGAATGTTTCTATTATGAACTCGCTCAGTCTCAAATTATTATATATATAATAGCTTTTTAAAAACTCTGAATGAAAAATGTTTTTTGGTGAGTGTTAGATTTCAAAAATAAAAAAAATATATGGAAGCTAAAAAATCAAAAAAATCCGTATATAATTTCCAGGAAAAGTTATTTTATGGCTTCAACTCTAGCCCAAATGAGACTGGGAGATATCTGAACACTCTCTTACTTCTTCTTTTTGAATTAATCTTTCTCAGTTTCGGATAAGATGAACGATATTTTTAATTAAGGTCAAGCTTAATCATCTTAATTTTATGAATGATATCAAAAACCTATCAACTGATAAAATATTAATTACAATATCGCCAACATTTTCGTAGCTGATCTTTTACAGAAGACAAAGTCCTGATCTCTTACAGACGTTGAGATAATTGAGCTCTAAACTTATTTCGAGGATCGGCTTCTACATATTAGAGTATTAGAGCGTTCACGGTATTTTCATACGTATAAATTCCATTTCTCTAGTACTCAAAATATTTTCAGATTACAGATTAATCCAATTTTTACCAATTTCTAATGAAGGGAATTACCAAAAATGGTGATGCGCGCCAAAAAGTGAGAAAACTAGAAAAAGAAGCATATTCGAAATAGGAAAGGTTTTGTTTATAGGAAGTACCACCTCTGTATAAAGATAGGTTTCATAGCAAGCCCCGCCTCCCAAATTTGCTTCTCAAGAACATAAAACCCAATCTTGTCAAATCCAGAAGGACATCGATCTGACACTTTTTGAAAAACTTTTGAAAGCGGATGAGAATCATTATGTCTGTTTAGCGCTCATACATAATTATGTATTTCCTTTCTCACCTCAGACGGATGCACTTTGTTTGGAGAGGTGACTGGATGTTCCGCACAAAATTCTGTAGATATCTTGCAACCCATTAAGAATCATAATATCACCGGTGACATATGGAAAATCTGGAATAATTTTTTTTGCTTTGAGGAAGTACAAATGGCGTATACCACAAAACCTGTAATGGGAGGGCCCCTAACTGTTAACTTTGAGCCAATATATCTCGGTTCAAGTCAAAGATATAAAAGAGTTGCTAACAGATAAAATGTTCATCATAATATCACAAGCATTTTATCAGTTGACACATTTTTTGATATCAGACATGGGAGTTGAGATAATTGACTTGGTAGTGTGCGAGACCCTTCTATCACAGGTTTTACGGTGAATTTGAAACATAAAAATTAGGCATACTGAAAAATCAAAACATTTAATACAATTCAGAAGGATTTTCAACAAAATAACAAGAAATTGTGACGACGGAGGAAAAATGAATTTATTGGGGGGACACTCGGCAGCTCAAACGTAATTGGAAAAATGTGGGAAAGCGACGCTGGCGGAAAGAGAATAGAGAAATGCAAAAAGAACTCGAGCCGGTTTCCCGGCAACATGAATAAGCGAAACAAGTGCCCCTGAAAAGAATGTGATGGCATTTGTTTCAGCGAATCTTGAGGAATTATAAAGTGCAGAGAACATTTGAAGGGGATTTGATTTCAATAATCTTCAGGAGAAAGTGTGAAAAAAATTCCTTTAAAAATCTTGACCTCTTCATCAAAGAAAAAGTGTAAAACGATACGAGTTACCACTCTGACTCTATCTCTTTCCCTCTTCTCCTTGACCGCACACCAATAAAAACTGGCTGCGGAGACTCCGAGTGACCGGAAGTAAAGCAGGCCAATATATTTCCGGCGTCGGAGAAAAGGAGCCTTTGCTTTTTTAAGTTTTCAGGTATCCGAACTTTTCATTTGTTGAAATGGATTATGAAATTTGGGTTGAGTATCAAAAAATCGATTTTTTCAGGGCTTTGAAGAATGAAAAATATAACACTTTGAAAAGGAGTTTTGGGAAAACGGAAAAATTTCCAGAGAATCCGAAAATTTCCGGAATATCCAAAAAAAAAACATTTTTCGGATTAACTACCTGCAATTTGAGAGTAATACAGACCAAGATTGAAAACTTCGCATTCACGGTGTTCTGAAAATTCCTAGAAAGTGATCAAACACGTGTCAGCTTTCATTAATTTGAAAAAGTAATTCATTGGCACGAACATCTATGTAGTCGTTTCAAAAATACATATTACATTACCCACTCAAGTGTTACTTCTCTCCTAATCCATTCCTCTTTCTCACTTCACCTGTCATCTCAACTGACGTCAGATTTTGTTCTCGAAAATGGAGAAAAAAAGAGAAATAATAATAATAATTGCACCAGATCTCACCTAGAAAAAACTGAACTCTCTATTTCCTTTTTTGTCCCCTTGCAAAAACACTTTCGGACCAATTTGGTTTCTGCTCGTTTTTTCTCTTCTTTTTCGTATGTTTTCATGTTGCGATGACGACCTCTTTTTTGTCCTTTCTCTATTCTCCACAAAAAAAGGACCCAGCTTCCTTTTTCTTTTCATGCTTTATTCTTCTTCTTTTTCACACACACACACCACGCAGACACATAACATTTAAAAGGAGAGGATAGAGAAGAGAAAGAAAAGAAGAAACAAGGGATAAAAGAAAAAGAAACTCACCAAAAAAGAAGAAATAGACAAAATGAACGCTACGTTCAAAAAGAGTAATAGTGTTTTCAGGGGGTCTGACAAGATAAAGTGAAAATATGAAGTTTTTCAAAAAGATAATATGAGTGAAACCTTCAGATGACTTCAATGTCAAGTTATTTTCTAGGATTAACTGTCGAACTTTTCTTGTTCAATAGAAAATGTCATTTAACAAAGAAAGGGTGTGTATAGAATTGTTCGAACAAAACAAACATTTATCAGACTTGTTTTTCTTTATTAGAAATAATAGTCAGAAGCAAATGAACGGGAATTCTTATCCCCTTGACGACGACGATTCCGATCACCAACGTGTCGCCAACGCGGAGGGTTGAAATGTTTCGTTTTTCCGGCATCCTGAATCAACCGATTTGAGTAAATGGGACGATATTGGAATTTAAATAAGCTTCAAGAGAATCAAACTGGAATTTGATGAATTGGAAATATATGAAAAAAAAAACTACTGGACGTTACGTCAAATAAGTGCCAGAAATTCATTTTAAAAATTACTGGTTTAACAAGAAAACCTCAACGTCTTGTAAACCATTATTTTAATAAAACTCTAGAATTACTTAAAAATGTCCTTTCTAGCCATTTCTGAAAAATTTTAGAACCCGCTCCACAGTTTCAGCTGAATGTGAGTTGTATCAGTTTCAGTTACAAAAATCACGTTTTCAGTGCTAACAAGTGATTCTCAGAGACGATTTTCTTAAATTCTGGGACGTTTTAGAACATGAACTTCGTGGTTTTACTTAGAATTGAATGAAATTTCATATATTTCAGACAATTTCTCAAAAACATTTTGATCTTTTTTTTTGAATAATTTGGACAATTCTTGTGATTACAGGAAATTGAGAAAAATTTTAACGGACACTAGCTTAAAAAACAAAACTTAGAACTTACTGATTTTTTCATTAGTGCCTCCTTGGGAATCGATTTCAAATTTATCTCCGATTGGACTTTTCTCAAGTTTGAGACTGGTATTTGACTGCGTTTTGCTTGCTCCAACTTTTGTGCTTTATATCGTTGGTCCTAAATAATAATTTCAGAAAAGTTCAAAAATAATTCCCAGTTGGGGCATTTACCCTTTGTTGTCTAATCAACTGATCCTTGTTTTTTGACTTTTTAGTTTTGACTGGAGGCTTCTTTTTGGCAACCAATGGCGGCACATACGTTTTCGTGGGTACATAAACCTAAAAGTGTTTTATTGACTTCAAAAGTAAAACAAAAGTATCTAAACCCACAGGTTCAAAAATAGGTTCTGGCGTAGGTTTTTTGATAGGTTTGGGAGTCTTCTTTCTCTTCTTCTTCATTTTCTCTGGTAGTGGGTACTCTGAAAATTTTTATTTATTTTTAAACTGATATAAATCGAAATTTGCTTACTATCTTCAGGATCCACGTAGCTTTCCGAAAAGCTGTTCGATTTTCTTGGCGGAGGTGGATAGAAAATCTTGGTTGGCTCCGGCTCCGGTTCACTTCTGGGAGAGATTTCACGGACACGATCTGCTTCTCGGCTCCAACTGAAAAAATGGTTCAATCTTCAATGTGCTCAATGTTATATTCAGACAACGAAGAAAAAAATCAGAAAAAAAATATTCGAAAAATAGGCTTCGATGTAGAGGTCGAACTTTTTGTTAGTGGGTTAGTCGTGTTAGTGGGGTTAGTGCGTGCTAGCCACTACACCATGAAGCCGTCGTTGTTAGACAGAAGGTGTGTTAAATATATTCTGAGCAGGAGCCATGTGTAGAGTATGGAGAACAGGTGAAAAACAAGTAATAACAACAGAGTCAGAAGGGTATTTCTCAACGGAAGAAGGGAAAAGAGAAATTAAGAAAAAACTGAGAACAACAAAACAAAACTCCAACCTGATTCTCCTGGTGCTGGATGGCCTTGTCGTTGGTCTGGAAGTTCTCTCTCGGAAGTGTGGGTTGTAGGCTGCGAATAAATGTTTTTGGCTCATTATTCAATCGAAATAAACTCACGTATAATATCCTGGAGTGGAACTCCAGATTTTGGAAACTCTGGCGATGTCGATCGCTGATCCATCGGTTTTCGAACGTCTCCTTCTATTTTCAGACGGTAGAAGTAACATCGTTTTAGATCTAAATCATGATAAGGTAATAAAAAACAAATTCTATGGGCATGCCGGTGGATACAAGGAATAATCTTCTCCATTATTCCCTTATTTTCTAGTCACCCAAAAATCATTTATTCAGAAAAAACGACACAATAAATAATGATTTTTGAGATGTTCTCATTTCTTTTCGGTTGACTGAATAGTTATGGGATCTTACCTCGATCAACTCGAACCATTTCCTTTTTTGCCTTTGTTTCAAAAACTTGAGTTTAGTGAGGGTAAGTGGTCATTGGTGTTTTGGTAGTAAGTGAGTTGAAAGCCTGGTGGAAATGACCATGACTGCTTGTTTCTCATTTTTCACATTGTTTAGAATGTTGCTTGGTAACGTGGTGCTGAAGTTGAGCCAGTTCTAATAAATAATTGAAATAGAATGTGCCTATGGGAGACCGTGACGATAGAGTAGCTCCTAAAAAACTTGCAGAAAATGAAAAATAATCGAGATGTAAAGTGGGAAAAAAGGTAATCGAAATATTAAAATCTGGAAAAGTGAAACATTTTAATTTGTACAAAAAACAGGTCTAGGTGCCAATGGCCAATGAAAGCTCTATTTTTCAAACGGTAGTATTACAAAATTTGTAAGAATGATTTGTAAAGGATAAAAAATTTGTAAAGACGAAACTTTAAAAAATTGCTAGGTATTAGAATGATATCATTTCTCGTTTATTTTGCGATACTTCGAAAGTGTTGTGGAACCTTTTGTAAATGTACCACCAAAACTGCCATCTTCCCAATATTGTTTCAGTTTCTACGTTTTTCTAGAAGTGGCCTAGAATTTCAAGTTTTTGCGGGAATTCAAAAAATCACCCCAGAAGCTTCTGAAAAAAGCTAGAAATTGACGAAAAAGGGTTCTCGCCAATTTGTAGGTTCTGCAATATTTTAAGAATTTTTTATTTGTTGGTCTGTGAATCTTTTCATTTTTCTATTCTTTCTCACTTTGAACTCTCGAGTCAAACTTTTTTTTTCGAAACTTATCACTGAATTCTATCAAAGAACATAAAACATGTTTCTTCTCCAATCTCTCGATCTATTCCAAAGATGAGCGAGAAAAAAATACTGCCTTCTTTTCATCAGCCCGCCGCCGCTTAATATCTATTTGAGATATCTCTTCCATCTTTCAACTCCTCTGTTCTTTAAAATTCTGACGTCTTTTCCATTTGCACATGCACCATCCATTTCCTCTTTCAATGTTTGATACAGTTAAAAATGAATAGAAACAATTAGAAAGAAGAGGAAAAAAACTAGACATTCTGAAGTGCCTGGTTTGAACAAAAAAAAAGGACGATTGAGGATGGATGATTGTGTTTTTCTTCCTAGTTTGTGTATTTTCATGTTTTGTTAGACTATTTCCATTTTTTGAACTTTTTTGATACATCTCGAGCACTTAGCAGACTAGTTTTCAGCCTGACGTCGTTCCTATTGTTCTTGCTAAATGTTTCCGCTCAAGTGAAGGTAATCCAAAAAAAAACCTTAAAATAAATGCAAGCAACATTAGGGACAAGACATTAATTCAAAACCGTGGCCATAGAAATTGTGATTTCTGTAAGACGGACGGTACAACATATTGTATTTCCTGTAATGAAAGCCCATGGGCTTCCATTTTCAACCTCTTTCTCGGGGTGGGCTTTTATTAGAGGTGGGCTTTAATTAAAAGTTGGACTTCTATTTATTATTGATTTATTTTCAAATAATTTTTTATTCAGAAATTCAGAAACCTGACAATTCTGAATATTAAAATTCAAAAAAAATGTTCTGAAAATACCCTATTTTCTCTTTTAATTTATGAAATTACTGTTTTTTCCCTGCAATTCTAATCATTAATATTTTTAATAAATTTCCCTTTTCCTCCAAAATCCCGCACCTCCTTCTCTTTTTTCTTGCCCAACAGCCGCCCATCCAAAAAAATGCATTAATCATTTTGCCTCTTCTATTCAATTAATGGGTTTTGAAAACTGCAGGACGAAACTCAAGTTTCCCTCCGAAATCTCATTTCAAAAAATTTTTTGTTTCTCGTGAACAAAATTTTTCAAAGAAAATTCAGATTGGTAATTTGATATGTTATGCGTTTAATCGTCTTTTTTGATTGTTCACATGATATGGGATTTCCCAGGAAGTTGCGTTTTTTGAAGATTTTTGAACTTTCGTTTATTTGTATTGGTAGAATTCGGATAGAGTTTAGTAAATCCACAACTTTTCGGGAAATTTTTATTTCCATTATAATTGAAATCGGAATTTTCTAAAAAATTCAAAAAGCTAAAACACCCACAAATTCAATTAAATTTAACATTTTGATTTTGTATAGTTTTGACATTTAAATATAACATTTCGAAATCTTCATTTATAATAATTTTTTCTGAATATGAAATTTGAAGAAAAAATGATCCATGTAAGATTTTTTGTATTTCTCATTAACTTGATATTTTCTCTTCTCTCTTGTTTGCACTTTTGAAACAGAAAGAAAACGTTTTTGGACTTTTGAAACAATTAACGGGAAAAAAGTAGTCCAATTGGTATTCACTAACTTTCAGGAGGGTCTTCTACATATAATTATTGCAAAATTTGAACGAAATTCTTTTTTGTCTGTTTTTTGAAGATCTTGGAAATACATTTGGTTTTGAAGAAAGCTATAATCAACTGTAACACTTAAAGTCGATGTATATTTGATTTTTCTTCAATTTTCAAATTTTCCAACGTACCTCAGAAGGGCCCTACTATTACAGGGGCCCTTTATTTAGAGGGGCCCCTCTATTTTTCAGCCATGTTTCCAAATTTTTCATTGCGAAATTCGACGAATTTTTGTTCAAAATTTAAAGAAAATCTGTTAATTTCACCAAAATTGAGCAAATTGTTTTCATGAAAAAGAATAGTGATTCAACAAACTGCTATTAAATTATAAAACTCCGGGAACATTTTTCACAGAAAACGTACTAAATTTTTCAATTTCAAGAGACATTTTACAGGGGGCCTTTTTATTACGAGGGCCCTTCTATCACAGGTGCCTTTCTATTACAGGGGTCGTTATATTTTTTCAAACCACTCTCGGAGAGCCCTTCCAATATAGGTTTTAGGGTATCTTGGTTCCTATAGAATAAAATGGGCATTAATGAATAAAGAAGTAAATTTTACATGATTAGGAACAATTTCATAGTCTACCCCGTTTATGAATCTCTCACAAACGCTGAATTAGGACCCTTCCATTACAGTTTTTTTGTTTTTTTTTTGTTTTCTGCTATACGAGATCGTTGCTGATGTACAGTAATCAAATTAGTCTTCTCATCACTGCTAAAATCTTTTTTCTTATTTGAAATTCCCAAAAGACCAACTTTATTTGCATCATCCTCATGTGTGAATGAACAAAATAAAATCCACTTTGACACTCTCTAATTTTTAAATCAAATCAATTCGTCCTCTAGAAATACCCCTTTTTCTTCTCAAAGTTTTGTCTTGGCTCACTTTTCTTATTTTTCCTGATGCCTTAGTTCTTACTGTAGGTTTGGTCTTCCAAAGATTTATTAGAACCAAGCGGGACAATGTGGTCTTTCTGAAAAAATGCTTTTTTGAATCTAAAAAACTGTCTCCTGAGGGGATGATATGTTTTAAAAGATTTTCTGATTTTTGAATATTTTTAGAAAATTCTTTCTCAAATGAGGAAGGCCGTAAAAGAAAAAAATTCGAAAAAAATCTACACAAGTCTCCGGTCACTTCCCCCTACGGAACCATTTGTTCTTGTCACTTTGAACTTTGTCACTTTTCTCCGCTCTCCCTAAATAAAACAAGTGTTCCATAGTGAGAATAAGTTTGAAGTGTGTAGAAAGCCATCCACGCACACATTTCACTTTTTCTTACTCCCAGGGGGCCGTGCAAAATGAAAAGTCACGCCAAATGCATTGAAACTCTTCATTTCCAAAAAACGACAAAAAATGTTCGTGTGCAAAATTGCATTTTTGGTGATTTTCATCTTGTTAGCCCCGACTTGGAGGGCCAGAAGTTTTTTTTTGGTTTTTTTGGAAAATTAGATTGGTGCTAAGGTTCTAATGACGTAACTGACAGATTTGAGATTTTCAAAAATCGAATAGTCTTATAATGAAATTCAAGAGATTCGAGAAATTATATATTTCCGGATAACAGAGCTACCGTAAACCTTTTATAGCCAAAAAAAATCTGGCATATTTTTCATATCCTTCAATTATGGCACAAATTCAATCACTAAATACCAATTTATGTTAAAATTGTAAACTTTGAGTGCCAGAAAAAGTGCCCATTATTGGTCTTTTTAGTCTGAAAAACTTAGGAACTATATAACTGATATAGAACTCTACTTTTGTCGTTGACAACTTGCCACTAGAATTACTAAAAAAGTTTCAGTTGTTTCACGTAACCTACCTACAAGTGATTGTACAAAAAAATTGTCAACTACAAAAATAAAGTTCTATATTTGTTTTGACAATTTTTTCAATTTTCAGAACAAACGGACAGATTATAAATACTTTTTCAGACCGTCGAAATCCACCATTTTGAACTCACATTGTTATTTCAGGAGGTAACTTTGGCCCCCACGGTGTATCAATTGAAGCTTTAGATACTTTTTCTACGTATTTTATTGCGTAAAAAATTTCACTAGTCAAATTTTTTCGGATAGTTTCAGAATTTTTAGATTTAAAGACCAACCCACATCGAAGCCAGAAAATTCTTCCTCGTTTTCATCAAAAATTCGTTCCTGGCCCTACGTGTCGTGTTTTTTTCCGTTTTTCCGGTGTTCTGGTATTTTCAAAGAGAATCCAGGATTAGGCAACCCTAGATGATGATTTCTGACTCTCAATGAATAGATAATAAGTCTATCTTCCGTTCAAAAAAAAAAACGCAAAAAATGAACCAGCTCTCATTTGAATAAATTTCAAATATCAGAAATCCTATCAACCCCTCATGTGTGAGTTTTTTAGATTCAGAGCATTTTTTCAGAAAGGCTCCCAGTGTCCCGCTTGCTCTGATAAATCTTTGAAAGACAAGACTTACAGTAAGATTTCAGGCATAAGAAAAATGAGAAAATAGAGCAAATACAAAAACTTTTGGAGATTTAGATTCGAAAATTAGAGAAAATGAACTAAATCTAAGAACCATATTTTATTCTCCGCATCTTTCAAAATGTTTCTCTTCAATTTCAACTTGAGGCTATAAATCCTTAGTTTCTTTCTCTCAATGATCATCATCACATTGTCTCTCAAATGACCCCATCAGAAATCAGGGACCAATTGACCTGACCACCTGTTTTCATCAATCTGTCACCCCCACACTTTTCTTCGTCTGCTTCTCGCATCGGTTTTCTTGAGCAACAACTGTGATTTGATTTATTGCTCATCTTGTGTTCTGAATGTTGCAACAACAGAGCGGTCAAAGTTTTCACACCTTTTTTCTTAAATTTATCTTATCTGATTGCACACTTTTGCAAGGTCCCGTCCCCAAAAAATTGGATATTTGATTATTCGGTTCCCAAGGTCGGCTCACCTTGCTCAAGCCATTCAATTAGCCTAAAAGTACCCTCCCCTCAAAAAAACACAAGATCAGATAAAATCCTTTCTCTTCTTGTTCTCTTCCTCGTAAAACTTTTCAACGGAAGTGTCAGTGAGTGGGACTAATGTTGGGCTCATCTCTTCTACGAAAAATTGGTATTCTTCTGTTTATATGATTTTTCTTCATTTTTCATTTATCTGAGTAGGTTTATAAAAACGTATGATTCTGGAAATGAGGCCATATGCTGATTGAACTTTTTTATATACAAATTTCTAGACTTTATAATTTTTTCATTCAATTATTTTTTCTATTGCTCTTCTTTCTTGTTTGAAAAGCTAGGAAAACTTTCTTGAAGCATACTATAGTTCCTTGAAGCATACTGTGGTTCCTTGGAGCCTAATATAGTTCTAGTCCGTAAAAAGTTACAGGTAAGTCCCGTTTTTTTAATACGTTGATGCTTAAAACTGATTATGAGGCATCTCTTTTCAATATTTTATCATTTTTCTCCTTCTGCCAAACTGATCATTGCACTGAAACATGTTAAATTCTCTCCCATTCACCCTAAATTCATCCCAGCCCTGAAAAAAGGGATGATGTCAAAGAACCGACTTCAAAAACCATTTCTCCATCATTTCTATCTTCTTTAACTACTCGTTTCAATTGAAACGACAAACTTGTTTTCTATTTCTACTATTTTTCTACTATTCTCCACTAATTTCGATCTCATTTGAGCCCTTAAATTTTTGATGTTTTCAAAAGATGTGCTTTTCATTCTCAATCCCTGGAAACTGCCGAGTTTTACTGAGAATTCACCAAGATCTGAGAACTCATTGTTGAAATTTTTCAAAAACAAAATGTATCTTGTAAAATTTCGGTTTCCCAATTCTTCGAAGTTCGAAAATTCCAAAAATTGTATTTCCCGAACCATTTTTCTGTTTTACATGTTTTCTTTAGCGGTGGTTTTTCTAATTTTCTCGTGTTTCTGCAAAAAACACCGAAAACGACAAAAACATCCAAACGGAACAGAATAGAAACAGATGTGCTTTTAGTTTTGAGCTAAATTTCGTTATCTTATTTTTTTAGGGAACAAAAATACTTGTTTTTCATTTCATTTTTTAATGCCAATTTATTCGACATGTGGCTCTAATTTTTGGATTAGAAGTAGGTAATTAAGAAATTCCCAAAATAAAATAAACTGAGAAAATACGATGTTTTTCTTCTTTAAGATTTTGAGAACCTTTGCAAAACTAGGGGAAATCAAGTATTAAAATAATATAGACTTGACCACAGTTTTTGATTTTCTGATATTTTTTGTTTTTTGTTTTTCAAACAGAAACAATCTTAGTTAACAAAGATCAGTTTATCTTGATTTTCAGTTACAGTAGCCGGTCCATATAATATACACAAATATGCTTTTCAGTTAACTTCCGGTTGTTTTAACCAGTCTAAAGCTCGTTTGCCAAGCTTCTAATCACTTTGAAAACTTTGAAGACTTCAAAATAAACTTAGATTGAAAACATTTCAGAAAATCAAATTAATTGAAAACTTCAAATTAATTGGAAACTTGACAACCAAGTTCCAGTTTATCCAAAAAAAAAAAAAAGAGTCAAAACCCCCTAAACCCAACTGAAAAATATGTTTTTATATATCTTTTTGGCCGGTACGGTAGCTGAAAATGTAAAATTTTCATTTTTCTTGAACCGTAGGGTAAATTCTCATTTTTCAAACAAAAGAAATTGCCAGAAAAATTTTGACACCATGGGTCCTTATTAGTTTAAAACGGCTTTTTGAACAAAATATGTCACTTGCCATGCCATCCAAAAAAAGAAATGGAGAAAGCCGATGAGAAGAGAAGACAAAAAGAAAACTAGGAAGAACGTCAAAATACAATTGTTTTGTTTTTCTTTTTTCCCTCACTTTGCCCCATTTTTGTTCCTTTTTTTTTGATGAGTCTGATCCGATCTGTTCTTTTATGCTCTGTGGGATTTTTGAAGAAAAAAAAAACAGTATTTCAAGATCCGTACCTAAAATACTGTTTTCCCAATAATTTTTTTATTTTCAGCGGTTTTAAGTTGAAAAACGAAAATTCAAAAATCAGATAAAAATTTCTAGTAAGTTCTGTTCCAAAAAAACCTTCCACGTTACGAAGACCTACCAGCCAACTTGTCTTACGTATAAAACCAAAAACACCCACAGAAAAGTACACAGGAAACATTTGTTAAGCACCATCCAAACAACACTTTTTGGATGAGGTGTCAAATTACATGGATGAGCGACGAAATCCGAAACTGAGTACATCCTCATCAGTGTTCATAAGAGACGGACATTCAAAAACGTTTTGAGATGCTTTTAGGTTTTTTTTTCGGGATAGATAATAGCAATTACGAATATGAGACTTTTGATTTCGTTGGTTTTTTAATCTTGACCTTTTGTGTTATGGTTTTGTTGAAAAAATGTTTTCAAAAACTAAACATTTTCCGGATTTCTATATCCCCACTAATTTTGTAAACACTTGATTCATCAAAACCATCACATCTGTTTTGAAGCATCCCTCCCTCCAATGTCATAAATCTCCGGCAATTTCGATGACTGAGATCCGGTACTTTATGTATAAACTATTGACCATATGTCAGGAGACCTCCACTAGTCTATTTTATGAAAGTTTAGAATGGCTGGAATTGCGATTCTCCTTCGTTTGCAAAGTCAGAGACTTATGATCATTTTATTCCAAATTTTTTCTGTTTGTATCATATCAAAACGAAAAACTTGCTGATTTTTCCATTTTCCTTAAAGACTGAATATTTGCGGTGTCGTGTTTTTAGGGTTTGTGGATATTGAAAACTTGAAAATTCATAATTCTTCAGGATTCTTAGATCTTTCAGTTAGTTTTTCAAAAAATTACAGTACTGGTTTTTGCACCGAAAACGTGAAACATATATTGTTTGAAAAGATGAACTCGTAACTCTCGAAAAATTTTCTGGATGAACAGTTTTCAATTTTAGTCTGTTTGGCAGCCTCCAGAACTTTCAAAGTAATCGGAAACTTGACAGCCGAGCTCAAAACCAAAAATAGCCGAAAATCATTTAAAAAGGTGTATTATTGAGATTTCTAGATCTTGAAAACTTTAAAATTCGAGCTAATAGTCACAATTTTAATGTTCTGTAAGGGATTTTCTCAATTCTGAATAAAAGAGGAAAGATGGGACTTGATGCGACCATAGTAGGATATGGGAAACCGGAAGTATCTCCTTGTGATCGCTGACCTCAAATTTGAACCTCTCTTCTGTGGTAAATCTGAACATTCACGTACCTAGATCTTGTTGCCAGATTTTTTTCCAATCTTATTTTTATCCATTCCGGTTTTCGATTAAATTTTTTTCTCATTTTTCAATTTCACAAATTTAGTCAGAACTTCCTCAAAATTTAAGCAACGCTTTTTCGAAATCCGCGGAATTCTTCATCCCTAAGCCCCGCCCACATCATCATCCTCATTCTTCTTCATTTTCTCATCCCCAGACGGACCCTTATCCTTTCTGCCTTTCCATCGAATATTCCGTTTTTTGCCGCGTTTCTTCAAACAGTGGTCTGTTCTAGGTCATGTTTTTTGAATCTCGTTAAAATCTTCAGATGTTTACGTAACTCTCCCCCTCATTTTTTGAGTTAGTCATTTTCAGAGAATTCGTTGACTAATGTGAACTCGAAATGGAGGACTGACATGTTTTTTTTGTCGTCAGAAAAATTAGAATGGTGTTAGACATGTGCATCCTTTGAAGCGCAAATAGAAATTATGATTCCTCATTTTTCTATTCTTTCAGCTATGCGAAGTTTGACAAGGCTAAATCTATCTAGAATAATGTATCTCAATTTTTTGCATGTATACAGTACTCCTATAAAAGAAGAGTTACGACTCCAATGACGTCTCTGTGGGGGAAACGCTTCAAATTTGTTGAAGTGCTTCTCTGGTTTTATTTCCTTTTCCTTACCCATCTGTGTCCCTTTGAATACGTGCACGGATTCCCTTAAACTCATAAAAATTCTTGCAGGGTTAACTTTTTCTATTGGGCACACGTTTGTTGTAATTTCCTTCTGTTGGACTCTCAGTCTTTGAACTTACTTTTCTCTATTTATCTTTTCTGATATTACTGTAGTTACCAATTGTTTTAAACTAGGTTTGAAAAGTTAGAAATTCCAGAGAATTAGAAAATTCCTGAGATTAGTAGATTAGTAGACTTGAAATTTTCGGTTCTCGACTTTTGCACTACCTTTTCTCTTCATTTCCAGTCTTTCAATATAGTATATAGTTACAAATTATTTCAGTTTTTGAAAAAAAAATCGAGAAAACTAGAGGATTCCGGGTGAATCAAAATTTTCGGAATTTTGAAGAACTCCCAAATATTTTTGATTTTTGGAAAATTGTATAGTTTCAGATAAAATGAAAGCTTTAGAAGTTTTTGAAATTCCTGAAACTTAAAACAATTCTAGAAAATTTGAAATTCTAAGAAAATCAAAAAAACGGACGATTGTAAAGAATCTCGAACTTTAGTATAAACTAAAAATGCAAGGAATTTCTGATTCTTTTTCTTTTTCGCTGATGCTCCCAACGACGTACATTTTCAACTACAGCAGCCCTCGCTGAATTACAGTGTCCCTCAAAAACCAAAACATTAATAATCTGACAAATTGGAACTCCTTTTGATGAAGAAACTCTACATATTAATATTTGATCAGTGGATTCAAAGTTTATTCGAATTTCCTGTCTTTGAAAATGTGTGGTCCAATTTTCATAGTCGAAAATAATCATTCAAAGTTTGACCTTATATTTTTCAAAGATATCAATAATCTGCCAAAATCTAACACCCCATGCACTTTTCTATTCTTTTTTCCATTTTCCTCCAGAGAACACGTCATGAATCTGAGTTTCTGAACCGCGTATGAAACGTTTTGAGAACACTAAAATAGGAAAAAGAACCCCCAGGTCATTCTTGAGTAAACTCATATTTCCCCCTTCTTGAAGGTCCAAACCACATTTCAAAAAAAAATACACCGATGCAATATCGTTTGTCACAGAAAAAAAACGGAAAAAGAGATAGAGGATGGGGAGAACTTTGTTCTCAATGAATGTTTGATGAAACGGCTCCCTCCGGGAAAATAACCATCAATTTTCGTCCTTGGTTTTTTGATATGAGTTTTATTGAGGAAATTCTGGAACAAGGGAAATGGAAATCTGAACTTTTTTGAATTCAAACTTGTGAGAAACATATTTGAGAATGAATAATACAACCACGAATCCAATTATTTTAGATTCCGAGCATCGCTGTCTTGTGCTAATACAGATTTCTGTTGGTTTTTGGCTTTTTTTTCCAAAGTTCATGACTTCTCTGATATCCATACCCAAACCAGTGACCCACTACCAGAAAAAAATCTTGAAAACCCGAAACCCACCCCACACATCCAGAATCTTCTTCCTTCCGGACGACCACAAAGTGCTACGAGAAGAAAAAGGAAGGACGATGCGCCCCGGCATAGTTCTTTTCTCTTTTATTCTATGTGTGTGTGGACGTTTTGTCACAAATTGTCACGGATCTTTTTTTCTGATTTTTGCGGAAGTTTGAGTTTGGGTTCTTGTTGTTTTTGGAGCCTCAAAGTTCTATTGAAGCGTTTCGGTTTTTTTTTCTTTTGGGTTTCCTAATTTTCTAAAAGTGCGTCACGCTGGCATAGCGTCAAGTATCACTAAAGTTGTTAGGTGAGACTTGCAACCAGAGAAGTTCAAGTTTTTCGAGATATTTTTTTGTGTGGCAGTGGTTTTTTCTCTCAAATAAGATGCTTTTCTGCGATTTGAGCTCCAAAATGTTAGTTAGGTCCCTGTAAAAGATATGAAAAAATGCTTGAGTTGCAATTTTTTGATTCTCAAACTTTAAATTGGAATTCTTTGATTCAAATTAAAATATAATATGCGAAGTTTTTTGCAATTGCAATTTTTCAATTTTAAATTGCAATTTTTAGTTCAAATTCGAAAAAAAAACATAATGAAATTTTTGAATTTTGCAATTTTTAAAATTTTAATTGCAATGTTAAAACTCCAGTAAATAAAAATAAAATGCAATTTTGAAAGATTTACAATTTTGAAACTTTGAAAGGTATTGCATTTTTTAAAATTTTTTTCAAAATGTTAACTGTTGGGAATTTAAAATAGATGATGATCTGAAATTTGAAATTTATCACATTACTAAAGAATAATATTTCGGCTGCAAAATTCAAAAAAAAAAATTTTTTTCTTCAATTAAATTCTTCAAAATTTCAGAATAATTGCACAAAACGTCTAGATATCACAAACTGAGTGCAACGTTTCCGCTTATTTCTCTCAACTAATTTTTCACTGAAGAACTTGTTGAAATGAAACGAGTAGGAGTAAGAAAGACGGAACTCGACACACAAAAATGAAGAAAAAAAGTTTGACGTGTTTTATTCTCTTTCTATTATTTCATTTCATCTTGTTTTTGTTTTTATTTGTATTTCTTGGAAGAAAAACAAAAAGGAGGAAACTGGTGTAAATGTGTAAGTTGGCCATGTGCCAAATTTGATTAAAAAAGTCCACATTTTAAAGAAAATGTTTGTTCTTTGAAGGTGGCATAGCCGATTTGAAATTCATATCCTAACTAGAAATTTTGTGTGGGTAGAATACGTCATGTGACTTTTAAAAATGCCACCATATATTACTTTCCACTACACTTTTTGCTACTATTTTTTGACTTTTTTTGAGTGGTTTTGAAAAGAAAAAAAAAATTCTAAAGTGTTTTTCTTATTTGAAATTGACCTACTACTGGTAGTTTTTTAGATGTCCCAGTAGTTAAAAACTCTAGGGACTTCAAGCGAAAAAAACCTCAACTGACCGGTGTCACTCACCAAGACACATGGCCAGCGTTTCCTATACCAAATCCAATTATCAAGTTAGCCTGTGGATGCGCTCCCACGCTTTTAATGCTACCAATAAAACGTGTGAATGAACATTTGAAACAGAAGGAGACTAAATGAAATAGGACGGAGGAATGAAATCTAATTTTGTGTAGGGCACCGAAACACATTTTGAGATGACGTAAATTTTGTTTCAATCCGTGTGAAAAAAAGAAAAAAGAAGAGGAAGATGAGGAAAGGCAAGGATTCAGGAGGAAAGGAGAAAGATCAGATTGTGATATCCTTTTCAAACTCGGTGCTTCTATTTTTTTTGTTCTTCAAAAAATATGAACTTTGCGATCTTTTTAGTTCCTGTCAAAGATATCGAAAATTGAGTTTTTCAGTTGACACAATTTTGATATCTTGCAAAGACTATAAAAAAGTCATTTCGAAAGTTTTGGAATTTTGGATTTTTTAGTAGTTCTCATTTTCGGAACTTTTGAAAATTATTCAGAATTTTTGGAATTGTCGGATGTTTGTGGGTTTTAAATAAAAATTTTGTGGAATTTTATGATTGTAGGATTTTTAGGGATTCCTCTTTTTTTTGGAATTTCAATTTTTCTGATTTCTTGGATTTTCGGAGAATTTTTGGGTTTTCAGAATTTCTTATGTTAGTTTTTTGTAATATTGGTCAATTTTGGAAATTCTGAGGCCTTTTTAGAACTTATGGGGTTTTTTTTTTGATTTTGGGTTGTTAGAATTTTTGGGTTGTTTAAAATATTAGGGTTTTAGAAGTGGATTAATTATCAAAATCTTTTTTCTCACAATCAAAACTTCCAAAAAAAAACCAAACTAGAAAAAAGTCATTATCTCACTTCTCCTTCCGTTTCTAAAGGTTGTATTTATTTTGCACAAAGTTCAAAAAGTGTAGACATGTGTTTTCACATGACCCCCCTTTTGCTCGACACGACTGAAAAAAACTAGCAGAAAATAATGTTTAGAAGAAACAAAATGCATTGAAGAAGAAGAAAAAGTAGGAGGAATGAAAGAAGGTGTTATTTTTGAGATTTAGAATTTTTTTTGAAAAGTTCTTTCTTCCATAAAATCAAAATTCTCTATTCACTGTTTTTTTTTTCTTATTCTTTCCTAATTTTTTGATTTTGTCATTATCTCTTTTTCCTTTTTTCCGCTATAAGTCTTCTTTCCCTCTCTGACGAAACCAAGTAGTCTAGAATTACAAATTACTCTCTTGAACGGCACAAAACGAAAAAATAGAAGAATAAGGAAAACTAAAAATTACAAAAAATGAAAAAGAGAATGAGTAATTCAAGAGACTAGAATTAGAAAGAACGTTTTGCCTGCGTGTACGTCTGACTGAGCTCTTTCATTCTCGTTTTGCTATACTTGGATGAACTTTCGAGCGATTATTCTTGACAAAAAATACTTTTTTTCTGAAAATCTCTCTTCCAAACTTTTTTCTCAATTTTCTTTTGTCGTCAAGTTTATTTTTTCCCTATTATTATCCACCGTCAGCTTTTCCTGACGCCGACAACCAATTTTGTTTCCCTTTTTACACATCCAACCCAAGATTTCTACCCGCCAAAGTTACTTCTCTAGCATCGGTCCTCCCTCCCCTTGGCCATCTTCAAAAAACATTGTGAAAGTTGCGATGCGAACTCATTGAAATTCAAATCTACTCATCTCTTGGTGCTCGACCCATCCGTTGTCTGTCAGAAGACGTTGACGTCTTCCACTTTTTTATTATCGTTCATCGTCATCTTTTTATTCCGCAACTTTTCTTTCTCTCCATCTTCTGTTTATTTTTCAACATCAAACCTATGCTCTATTCTATTTTAGGAGCAACCTCAAATGGTAAGACTTTGAGATATATTTCATAGTTTTCATTTATCAAAAATACACTGAAAAAATGGACGAACCGGTGGATATTTATGAACAGGCGGCACTGAATATGTCGATTCCGGAAGGTTGTGATGTCACTCGAACGGTGTATGCATCGATAAAACAGCTCATCAGTCATGATATCATTGATCCCAGCTCAGTTGGATTCCAGAGTTGTGAACCATTGGTGAGTGAGAGCCTCAAATGAGATGTAGATGCGATAATAATTTTTGATAAATATTTTCAGTCATACCTTCAAAAAATGACAACACAGTTATTTTTTTTTTAACAAAAATAATAGGATTTGAGATAATTGAGTTAAAAAAACGTATAGGGTGGGGTTCTATTAGAGAACTTACCGTTGGACTGTTTTTGATATTCAGAATATAATTTCAAACCCAAGCTTTCATTAAATGATTTTTTTAAACTTGAAATTTAGAGCCGAATGATTTTTTAAAATATGTCTCCATACAATTTCCAACATTCAAAATGAACTACTAAATCAATATTTTTCCTTTAGTGCGGTCTTTGCTACCATGGCTCCAAAGAGTGGGACTACATCCGTTTCAACATTATCGTTGTTGGCATCATTCTCCCAATCGTCGGTGTTTTTGGTATTGTGGGAAACGCCATATCAGCTTTTGTCTATAGTCGCCCAGGTACACCCTTATCTCAAATTGAAACTCAAACTTAAAATTTTCCAGAAATGCGATGCTCCACCAACTTCTATCTTTTCTCCTTGGCTTGTTCAGATACGGGTGTAGCTTTAACCGGAATCTTTTTGTTCTCTCTTGAAACATTCCGTCCGTTTTCGCTAACGGTGGCCAGAATGTCTGGTCAATTGTCGGCAATTGTGTATCCGATGGGTATGATTGCTCAGACGTGCTCCGTGTATTTCACAATGTGTGCTGGAGTTGATTGTTTTGTACAGGTAGGTATGATGATAGGATATTTTTGATTGGAAGTTAAAGTAAAACCGATAATATGAGAGCCCCAATACTATCCAGTATGAGAAACTTTTTCTTGGCTCCTTTGTAAGATATCAAGAACGTGTCAACTGATAAATGGTTTGTGATATGATGATAAACAATTTTTCAGTTGTGAACTTTTTTGGGTTTTGAAAGAACCCGAGATAAAACCCCTCAACGTTGAAAGATAGGGGCCCATTTAATTTCCGATTTATATGGTATCCAAAATGCGTCAAGATTTTGCAGCTAAATTTTAAACATGTTATAATCAAAATCAAAATTATGTCCACCGTAAGTTTTTCAGGTGTGTCTACCCGAGAAAGTGCGTCGAGCATTCTCCCGTAAGGAAACGGTTCATTTCCTGGCAATATGTGTACTCATCTTCTCTGTTCTTTACAATGTTCCCCATTTCTTCGAAGGATTTGTTATCGATTGTTACCATAAGGATTTGGGAGGAATGAGCAAAGAAGTTTGTCCCGCTACCCTAAGATATAACGAACTGTGAGTTATTTAGGGTAATTTTTGGCTTTATTTCAGTTTAGGGAGACCCAAGATATTCAAAAGGACCTCAAAAATAGGGGACTCAAAAAATTACAATCTCTGAAGAATACCTTATACATTTGGGGTTCCCTGATTTCATTCACGGTACCATGTTTTTTAAGGTCTCCTAAAATTTTTTGGAACCTCAAAATTAATATAGAACCAAACTTTTTTCCGTGTGCTGTTCTGAAAACAAAAAACTTCTAAATTTTGGCTTAAAGCTTCGTGAAAATTACAGAGTTTTTTTTTGGAGAAACCGGGAACAAGGCCTTTCTATTACTTGTTTTCCCAATCCGAACAAAATTTAAAAAAAAAAATAAGTTTCAGGTACCAGTCCATTTATTACAAGTACATGTACGCAATTTTTCTTGCTGTCGGACCACTGATCACATTAATCGTATTGAACACTTTCATTATTGGTGAGCAGTTGTCTCACAAGCGTCTCAAAAAATCAACTATTGCAGGCGTGTCTGTATTCGGATCGAGTGCTTCTAATACGGATGACACTATGTCTCTGATTCTAGTTGTTCTGCTTTTCATCTCTTGTAACACCATTGCCCTAATTATAAATATATTTGAAAGTTATCTATCGGAAACACTGGGAAGCAAGATCAACTACATTGTGGATCTGTCCAATTTTCTAGTGGTTTTCAATTCGAGGTGAGATTTTGTAATCTTAGATTTCTGGCAAATCATTGGCTTTCGAACTTCAAATGAGCAAAAAAAGCTAACTTGAAGATTTTTCAAAGTTTCGAACCTTCCAACCAATTTCAAAAGTTTCAGTTTCAACATCATCATCTACATTAAGTACTCCCGTCCGTTTGCTGACACTCTGTTCTCCTACTTCTGCCGCCGGAAGCCAAAAACAGAGAGCCCCGGACCCGGACCACCAATCATGATCACTGAAAAACCCTCTCGATCAAAAAAGTGCAAAGAGACGCTGTCTCGATTATTGGTTGCTTCTCAACCAGAGGTACTTATATGAGAAGAAGCTCAACGTGATGAGGTGCGTGTTTGTTGGCTTAATTTTATTATTTGCTTCTTAACTTGAGAGATTTTTAATATCCATTCTATGAGGATACATCCAGATTCATTCATACAGACCAGGTTTTTTTCTGCTGCTCATTATCATGAGTTGAAATTTAGATTGTGAAGTGTACTGCTGTGAAAAATATATTTTTCGTTAAAAAATTTCATTTTATCTCTGTTTCTTTTTCCTGATGTGCGCCTTAATCAAAATGCCTAATAATTTCTTATCTTTTGCTTCAACTCAGTTTTCTCTTACATTATTTCAAAATTTAAAAAATCAGAATTAAACTTCATGCAACTAATCTTAATTTTTCAGACTCCTCCACCTGTAATGCCAGTCGGATCGGATGTTGTATGAACTGATTTTCAATGCGAAAGTCTTCAAAATAATAATCACCCGCTTTTCTCCCTAAATTTAATGCTTCAACAAATTTGTGCACATTTCCTCATTGTGATAATTTCCCCGACCTTTTTTGCTTTATCAAAAAAATTCCCCTTCATTCCTCATACTTTTTTTCCTGCTGAACTTTTTGTCGCTTTCAACGTGTTTCTAGAACTTTTTTCGTACTGCTTCTGATAAATATTGGATTTTGATTTGAAAAAAAAAGAATAGGTTTTTTCACTGAACGAATGTTTAAACATTTAAATGAATCCAAAACGTTTTCTAAAGAAAGCAGTGACCTTTTAAGTGAAGTGGGTGACATTTCGGAATGAAAATATTTCTTTGAAAAAACTTAAACAGAGCTAAAATTCAACTCTAAATGAAATTAAAATTAAAAGTTCGAAAACTTCAGAACAAACAAAATTAAAAAGCAAGTTTTAGAATCCAAACTTTTCCTAATTTTGTAGTCTCATATTTCTCGGAAAATCGCAGAAATCGAATATCATGGTTTTTAATATACCGTAAAACCTCTAATTGACCGTCACCTCTAATTGAACGTCACCCCTAATAGACCGAAACGAGAAATTGCATTCTAAAAATAGACCGACAGCCTCTATTTGAACGGCAGCCTCTAATAGACCGACAGCTGTCTACCCCTAATAGAGCGACACCCTTTTCAAAACTACTGTAGCGAAGCAAACACAAGACATCCGCGCGGAAGTTCCAAGTGGATTGCATTGAAAAAAGCACGCATGGAACGATCATTGGAGGAATTGGAAGATCTTATCGAAGAAGTCGACCTCAGTGAGGAAGAATATCAAGAAGATAGTGACTCTTCGCTCATTTTTGATGAAAATGTTGTTATTTTTTTACTACCAGTTGATCTTGTTGTTGCTCTTTTTCTGATAAAATTTTTGTTGCGTTTGGTTTTTTTTCATTGAAAAATAGAACGGCAGCCCCTAATTGAACGTCACCTTTAATAGAGCGACAAGAAAAAAGTCGTTTGAAAAATAGAGCGACATGTCGGTCTATTTGAGGTTTTACGGTATATGTTTTAAAGATGGGGACAGGAGATTTTTTGTATTTTTTTTGTATCCAGGGTATGCGTTCCACTGTGACGGTGTACAACGCTTAATGTCACAGAATTCAGAAAATCAGAAATTCAGATATTCAGAAATTTAGAAACTCAGAAAATCAGAAATTGAGAAATTCAAAAGATCGGAAATTGAGAAATTTAGAAACTCAGAAACTCAGAAATTCAGAAATACAGAAATTCAGAAATTCGGAAATTCAGAAATTCTGAAATTCAGAAATACAGAAATTCAGAATTTCAGAAATTCGGAAATTCAGAAATACAGAAATTCAGAATTTCAGAAATTCGGAAATTCAGAAATACAGAAATTCAGAATTTCAGAAATTCAGAAATTCAGAAATACAGAAATTCAGAAATAAAGAAATTCAGAAATTCTGAAATTTATAAATTCAGAAAAAAAAAATATTTGGAAATTTTTTCGGGGTTTTAAAGTTTTTAGTGGTTTCTAGAAGAGTTTCAATTCAGATAATTCTACTTTCGTATCTGGTTCGATCGTATTTTTTGAAAATTTTTAAAAACCTAATTTTGATTATTTAATTTAATATTTTCCTATCCCTTCAAAAAATGAGGCAAGAGTTTTTTTCAAATTATGAAAATTTATATAAAACTGTAAAACGCATGCGAGTATGGGGGTGATTATATAAAGACACATAAAGTAAATGTTATCAAATTAGTGAAGTATTGTACAAAAAAACTGATAAAACTTGAAAAAATTATTACGAAAATGCAAGCAATTAAACATTTCCAAAATCTAGTTTTAGAACATTTTTGGAATTTTGGTTGGAACTTGAAAATCTTTCTTTCCATGCCGTTTTTCTCCTCTTTTCTCAATTTTCATCATTCGGTTCCATGAATCCAAAGTATAGGCAAATTTAATCGAATTCTCCATTTTAAAACTCCATTCGAATTCCAAAAGATTCCCAATTTCCTCGACTTTTTTTTCTGGAAATTTCTCTGAAAATCTCCCCTCATTTTCCATTTTCCAAATATCAAAAGCACTGATTGGCTCGTCAACATCCATCTTTTTCACTCGATTTTCCACTTTTTTGAATACCGAATTCATGTATTTTTCCTTCTGTTTCTCCGGAAATTCATTCCAAAATTTCAACAGATTCTGAAGTCTTTCTGGAAGATTCTGAACTTCTGAGCTTTGAGAAATTGGATTCTGGAGAGTTGGAGTTTCAGTACTAACTGATTTTAGACTTTTTGCGTCTTCTGGAGGCCGGGTTACAGAATATTCTGGAGATTCTGAATTTGAAAGTATCGGATTCTGAGTTTCTCTATCATCTAAATTCTGAAGTTCTGTATCTTCTGAATCCTTAACAACCAAAATTTTAGAATCCTGATCTCCAGATCTCAAATTTCCAATCGGACAGCCTTCTTGAATTTCTGATTCCCATCGTTTCGACTCGATTTCGATTTTTTCAACTAGAAATTTCACAATTTCTTGGACTTCTTGTTTTTCCGAGTTTTCAGTTTTCGATTCTTCAACAACTTCAATAACTTTATCAGTTTTCAAATCTTCTGATGCCTTCTCTGGTATATTCAGATTTTTGAGATTTTTCAAATTTCCCGATTTTCTCAATTTTCTCGCCTTGATTCTGACAGCCTCTGGAAAAAATGATAGTTTGAAAAGACGCGCCAATTCCATGAAAAAATCTCACCCAATTTCAAATCCTCATACTTTCTCCGATTTCTTTCCAAATTCAAAAAATCCAAAATCGCCTCATTCGACATTTCTCCACCCGGAAAATTGCTCATCGGTCGCCAGGAATTCTCAGAATCTCCATTCGATTTGACCAAAAATTCCATGTCTCCATTATTGTCCAAACGAATATCCAGAAGGTTTGAAATCTGAAAAAATTGAGATTCAGAAATTTAGACAAAAATGCTTACCGAGTGAACCGATTCTCCTCTTTTGATAGATGTTTTGACTGAAGAAACACGTTTTGATTCAGAAGCTATGGCTGAAAAAAGGGGATATAGAAACATTTTTGCGGAGATCGGGAAATGCGTCAACTCCCACAAAACGTGTCAGCCCTCTCAAAATGTGTGAATGAACGAAATGTACGCCAGTACCGCTAACAGACATCTGGGCTACAGCATGATTTCCGTATCACCAAAAATGCGCCAATTCACTTCAATTTCGTATAACATCGCAGGGATCTAGAAACGCGTCAAGAGACTAGTTATGGGCCAACGAACCTTCTCTGCGTCAAATGATCGTGAAATGCGACAATTCTCTCAAAATGTGTCAAGGTACACATGAACTCCAGTAACGCTCACAAAAATCTATACAACAAAAAACATGCGATCTCACCGAAACGGCGCCAGCTTCCTGCAATAGAGTAACATGTGTCAGGTTTCGCGAAATGCCTCAAGACACTCAAAATAGGCCAAAGAGCTTATTTTGATCTGAAGGACCATGATATGAGCCAACTCTCTCAAAACAGGTCAATTCACTCGAAATGTGCCAGCCCACTTAAAATGTGTCAGCTCCCTTGAAAGTGCGTCAAAAGGTCTTAACGTACGTCAACCGCCCCAAAACGTGTCAAGGCGCGTCAAGCTATACTCAAGGAAACAGAATTTTGTCAGCTCACGGAAAGTGTGTCAAAGGATCTTGAAATGCGCCAACTCTCTCCAAATGTCAGCGAGTATATTTAGACTACCTCAACGCGATTCAACAGCATCGGGAAATGTGTCAAAACACTTAATTTGGTCAAATATGTCGTTAAATGGGCGAGTTTATTTGAAATGCGCATAGCAACTGTTTTGACGCGTTTTCAGTGCCCCAATGAGCCCGCCACCCAAAAACTTACCAGTTTTCATCTTCCTATACTTTGCCAAATTTGCTCCTTGTCTCAGAAAATTTTTAATCAATGGATGTTGTTCTCCAGATTTCCCATGATCGTCTTCAAAACTTTCAATCGGTTCCCACGTCTTCTGTTTATCCCCCGCCCATTCGACGAGGAATGTTATCCGGGAGGCGGAGCATCTTTTTGTCAAAGTCCTGCCCCCTTTTTCGATTTGCATACGATGGATTTTTTCGACTTCAAATTCGTCAGAATCCTGGGTTAGTGTGCTAGTGGAATTTGTCATGGTTTTCTGGAAAAAAAGTGGAATTGGAGAAAAAGGGCGGAGCTAAAAGTTTGAAAAAGAAAAGTTGACAAAACAAGAAAAAAGTGGTTGAAAAAAATGAAAAAATGATGAGAAAAACAAAGAGAAGGGAGTTTTAGCCGGCCAAAAATTTTGCCGCCCAAAAATATATTTGATCTACCGAAAAAAATTTAGAATTTTTGCAAAATTTACCGGCGTGCGCTTTCTGATCCGCTTCCTGGGACCCGAGTGCAGTTGTGGTTTCTGGAATTTGAATTTCAAAATTTTAAATTTTTTGAAAATTTTCAAAAAGTGATCATGTTTTAGTGGTCCTGGTCCAAGACTCTCGGTTTTTGGCTTCCGGCGGCAGAAGTAAGAGAACAAAGTGTCAGCAAACAGGCGGGAGTACTTAATGTTGATGATGATGTTTAAACTGAAATTTTTGGAATTGGTTTATACAAGTTGTTGCCTATTCGAATCCCAACAAAACCCGTAACTAGCCTAAAATTTTCCCAAAACTTGCCCAGAATTGAGAACCACTAGGAAAAATTTCAGATATCTGAGAAAATATTCATCACTTGTCTCAAAGTTCTGAAAAGTTCAAAAGTTAAAAAATACAGTTTGAAAAGTTTCAAGCTGAAAAACTTTTTGAGCTCCGTGTTCCCACCAACAGGAGCCGATTCAATACGTGCACTTTGAGCCCAACTACCTCCGTTTCTATAAGATATACCAAAAATCTGTCAACAAAAACAATATTGGTGATTATATGATGAATAATTTGTTAGTTGACAACTTTAAAAATCTTTGACAGGAAGCGAGATAAGTAAACTCAAAGTGCACGCCTAGGGTGGCACGTCATCCAACAAACATTCAAAATACTGAAAAACAGATGAAAATCAATACATAAACGGAAAAACAAAAAAGCCACATTTTACAAGTTTTGAGAAGGAAAATGGGAGAGAAACAATCATAAAAAACATGCGTATTCGACACAATGAGCTACAATTTCAGCGAGACTGCCTTGTTAAAAAGACGACTGTTATTGAAAAGGATCAATCTCAGATGTCTGAAAAATATTTATAAATTGTTTAGAAAATCTAAGAAGTTCAGAAATTCAAAAAAAAAACAGTTTGAAAAGTTGTTAGCAGAGATACTCATTTTTAGCCCTGTGTTTCCTCCAGTGGAAGCCCACTCAATACGTGCACCTTGAACTCAACTATCTCGGTTCCTAAAATGTATACTTAAAATCTGTTAATAGATACAAATATTGGTGATGATATGATAAACAATTTATCAGTTAACAACTTTTTTCATAACTTCGAGAGAAAGCGAGATAATCAAGCTCAAACACGTCTAGGGCTTTCATGAGGGCAAAACATTTTTTTTTCAGATTACATTTTTTTCAGTATATTTTCAAGTAAATATCAAGTTTGAAATTTTTTCCGATATTTCTGAATCGTGTTTCTCTGAAATCTTTTCTCAACAAGAAATTCAGGAATCTGAAAACTCAAGGGGGCATAAGAACGACATTTCTAGACAATTTGAAAAGTTTAGATGGCTTTTGCTGTCTTTTTGCTAGTAAATCTTATATTTAGTTCACATTCAGATCCTAAGCTCAGAAGTTTTATTTCATTTCTTTATTCAAAAGAGAAATACAGAAACATGCTTCGTTCATTTTTCAGGGTGCAGCCGGAATTTCTTGCCAAATCTATAAAAACAAAAAGTGACAAACTTATGTATGCTACTCTGTACTAAAAAATGAGAAAAAAAGCGTGCGAATTGTTGTTCTGAGAAAACGAGAATTAGAACTTTCATTTTATACTACTCCACGTATTTTTCAAATCCTTTGGTCTTATTCTGGTACAGAAACAACGGAGCTGCGCGAAACAAAAACTACCGTAACCTAAAAATATTTTCATTTCCCGTATTCTAAATTTTTTCTTTCAGATTCCCGTCCAGTTGTCCGTTATTTTTTCTCCAATTTTTTATAGTAAAAAAAAGGAAATACACAAAGATAGAGATTATAAACCCAAGAAAAGAAATATATTTTTTGGTTACTGTATTTATCGTTGTGGGACATTCGGTCAGAGCCGCCGGCGGTTCTCTTCCATAATTCTTTTTTCCGCTGTGTTCAAAAATTTTCGCGAGTCATACATTTTTCCAAATCAAGATCTTCTCAAATAATGAACCTGAATATGCATTCCCAAGAGAGAATTACAAATCACCGTATTTCTTATAATCTTTTCTGATTTATCAGTGTCTCTTCGAGTCCTGCTCCTTGACATCACTTATAAAATAAAAAGTCATACCTTTTTATGATTTTCTCCATTTTTCTGTTTTCCCAATTTTACGAGCCTCTGCTCAATTTCCTTGGTATGCATATCTCCCTCATAAAAAACGATTCTCGTAATTTATACAATATAACCGGTCGGAAATAATAACTCACCAGAGCTATAAATCTTTCTCTATTTTTTCGAAAGAAATGAGGCAGATTGCTCTTGACGTGCCGCATGTTTTCGGAGGGGTCGTTTCATTTCCTTTTCTTCTTCCTCCCTCCCATTCCTTTTGCACATTTATCCATTCTCATTTTATTTTCCCCTTTTTACTATTTCCATGGTTTCTGTTTCTGGTGACTTCATTCTCATCCTTCTCTCTCTCCCTCTCTCTTTTGCATTTCTTTGTGTATGGGTAGTTGAAATATCTTCCTTTCTCCCCAAATTGGTTGCCAGGGGTAAAGGTGTGCCTCGACGTTTTGCGAGGAAGAATGAAGTCGTGGGATTATTCCCAAGAGCAAGTGTACATTTTCATATTTTTCGACTTACCCGCACTAATTGTTATTCGAAATTCGAGAAATGTTTTGTAGTGCATAGGGCGAGCTTATCAAACGCTCTTTTAGAATAACACGTCGTCTATGAGAAATTTTTCACGTCATTCATTTTTCCAGTATTTCTGAAATTTTTTCGTTTTGATTTAACGATGGAACCTCAACACTTTGACAGCCCATATTTTGGTGAATATTTCAAGTGAGGTTCAGAGTCGCCTATTTTAGAATCCGCTGGCCAGTTTCTGCACCAAGAACGCCTGTACAAGACAAAACTGAGGTTTTCGAAAACGGTTTTCTTTATTAAGATTACTACAAAAAATGAAAATTTGTTGTGATATACAAAGAACTTAATGAAATTTCATATCTTTTACATTTTCTCAAAAAAATAAATCTTGAATTTTTTCACAATTTCCAGATTTTTTCTCGAAAATTGGAAAAGTTAGTTTTTTGAAGAAAATGCAAGAAATACGAAATTGTATTTGATCATAAGTATAATACAACACATTTCATGTTGTACAACGAAAAACCGTTTTTCAAAATCTCTTTTGTGCTCTGAAAAGGCGATTTTTGGTACTGAAACTGACACAACTCTGCTGAAACTGGCGAGCGGATTCAAAATTTTCCCGTAGCGTCGAGATATTCTTTTCTTGACCTATTCTAAAGTGTTCATCGAAATCTGGGTTTACAATGTGCTGAGGTTTTTTTCCAAAAATATTTTGATTCTTTTCGTTTCCATAGGCTGTCCTTATTAGAGCAAATAAAGAACATTTGATTATTGAAAATAGATTCTACGTTGCAGCCAAAAAGTCAGAAAACGAGAAGGGTCATCGCTTGACGAATAATACGAATTTCAAATTGAAGGTCTGTCAAATTCTGTCAAAATTCTAATATGTCACTCTTTTCGTCATTCTTCCAGAAAAATCTGACTTATTGAAGTCACAATGCTGCCTATTTGTACTCACAACTACGCTGAATACGAAGTTCAATCCGTTTTATAGGAAAATTTCTGAGTATCTTTGAAATTCAGTTTCTTGCACTTCCTTGGTTACAATTTTTGAACTAAACCAATGATTTTCTTCAAACAATCTATTTTTGGTTCCCAAATTTTGGAACTTCTCGATTTTTTAAATATCCGGTTCTTTCTAACTGTCTAAAATTCAGAATTTTTCAGTTTTCCCGTTTTCGAATTTCCGAGCTTTCCAGAAATATCTTTGAGTGAAACAGTAAATAAAATTTCTCTAAAAAATATGATTTGAAAGGTTTTGAACTAGTGAAAATAGCAGATTCGAATCAAAATAAGTGTCTTACAAAGTATCTACACATCTAAAAATTTGGGTTTTCCAAAAATTCTGTTCCCCATCATTAATTCGAAAAATCTTGACACACTGAAGAAGAAACCAACAGAATTTCCAAAATTGGCGGGTTTGGAAAGTACCCGATGACAAAATAAGAAAATATTTGTTTGTGAGTTTCGAGATCCCTTAGTAGTCCGCTCAACAAAGGTCATTTAACCAGTTGTTTTCCATTTTCTCTGCTAGCCGAACCAATATAAAACTCATTTTTCGTGACGCACCACTTCCTCATCAATCCGTTTCGTTGACCAACTAGGACATCGAAAAACGTAAAAACTCAAAAACTTAATTAGTCATCTTTGACATAAAGCACTCATTTATCCTACGACTCGCGGAGCACTCTCCGTTTCTCTGCGTCTTCCAAATTCTCAGGAAAAGAGCCACATAAATGTAGTCCTTTTTGTTTGAGCAGGAAGCTTGAAATTTGCAAATTTTACGTTTTCAACTAGATTACATTGTTTTTGTTGGGGTCCATACGGCGCGATTTTTTTCTCATTTACGTATTAAAAAAAACAGTTTTTGAATGTCGGGTCAAAAGAAGACCCAAGATTTTTATTGCATTGAAATCTGTTGAAAAAAATGTGGAATCGCATAGCAACAAGAAAAAAAAAACGAAAAATTGTAAAAACTTCAAATATCGCTTCAAAAAAGAGAAAACGTCTCAATTGTCAACTATTTGTTTGAATCTTTCGAATGTTCTTAATTCTTTTTGAGTTCCAGATGAAATTGATAATTGTAGACTACCTCTAGAAAACTGTCGAAAATAAGAAGGAAGTCCAGTTGTATCGGGAAATTAAAAAAAAAAATTGGAAATTGGAAATTTCAGAATAAAAAAAAACTGTGATTCTCTTTTTTTCTTGAGCGATTACTGTACTGTTTCTTTTTCTTACGTTTTCTTTGTTACTATGAGAATCTAAATTTTTTCTATAAAGTTTATGGCCAGAGTCCCCCATTTAATCTACTATAAATACTTCAACAGAAATCCTCACAAACCGTCAACTTTGAGTCCACATATCTCATTTCCTGTAAAAGATATAAAAAAGTTATCAACTGATAAAATAGTTGTCATAATATCACCAACATTTTATTAGTTGACAAATTTTTGATACCGTCTAAGGAAAAGGAGATACTCGAGCTCAAAGTGCAAATATATGGCTTAGAGTGTTTACAAAAACTAATTGTGGAAATTTTTTCGAAAATCATAAGTACTAGGAAAACTGAAAGCCGAATGGAAATTTACAAAAAATCCAACTTTCGTTATTACATTTTAATCGATTTTGTAGAAATCTTCTCTCTTTTTTTTTTTGAAAAAAAGTAGATTTTCAGATGACGAGCTACGAAACAGCTCAAATAGTCGGGTACATATGGATCATGAATTTGCATCGAGGCGGATTCGGAGTCCCTTCTCTTGTCAAAAAAGACACAGGAAATGAGAAGGAGCCCATCGTATTGATGAAAACTGTGAACAAAGTGAACAATTATATGAAGGAGTACGAAGTCCAAAAGTTGTTGAGCGAGAGAAAGGAGTGCAAGCACATTGTCGAAATGTTTGAAATGCATGAAGTCGGAAATGTTGCAATGTTTTGTATGGAATATTTGATCCAAGAAGATCTCCAGCAGAGAATTGAGGCACAAGTCTCGTTGTCGCTCACAAAAGCACAGTACTTCTACCGACAATTGATTCGAGGTTTAGAGTTTATACATTCCAAAAGAATTTGTCATCGAGATATTAAACCAGCCAATCTTTTCCTGGATGGTCGAGGTGAGTTCAGAATTGGCTTGAACATGAAATTCAAAATTGCTTCATTCTTTTTCAGATTGCCTGAAAATCGGCGACTTCGGATTGTCCGATTATTATATGGATGCGCAAGGAAAACAAATCCTTCTCAGGAACAGAGTTGGATCACAGTTCGCTTCTGCTCCTGAAGTTTGGGGTAGAAATAATCTGAGAGTCGCAGGACCACCAACGGACGTTTGGTCAACAGGAATAGTTCTATTTGTCATGTTAACCGGAACTGTACCATGGGATTGTGCAAACTTTCAGTGAGTCTGATCGTTTTCCTTAGGATGATTTTCATCTTGAAAACGTTATCACATTATTTTCAAAAATTTTTGAGTGGCTGATACCGTATTTTCTCCAATAGAAGCCCACCCAAACCGTCATTTTTGAGATCATTTATTTTGATTTCTGTGAACAAGTTTTCAATGTCTTTTATATGAGCCGGGATAATCAGGCTGAAAGTTGTTGTTAGCAGAGGAAATACGGTAGTTCGGGCAGAAATTTTGAAGCGAAAGTTCGAAAAAAATTGTAAATGTATTTCTTAAATTAGGAAAAAAAGCGAATTACTAAATCATGTCAGGTACTCAGTTCATATGTGCTCAAGATTTTTTTTCAAATTTTATATCAGATATTTCATAACAAAACTGAAAATGGTTGATTTGGACCCGTTTGGGATATGTATAACCAAAAATTTGAATAATTTTGAAATAAAATTTTAAAAATCTTTCAATAAACTTTTTTCATTTTTCAGATGCACAAGGTATATGAATTTCATGAACTTCAACACCGGATCATCTGCATGGAGCCAACTGGATGGCAAAGTGATTCGTCAGTTTAAACAATTAATTATCAATTCCAAATTTCGATTTCCAGTGTTTCTGCGCGACGTTCTGAGTCACACACCTCAAGATCGTCTGACAATTCAAGACATCAAAGCCGAGCCGTGGTACATGGAGGATATTGGAAGAGTATTACCAATACCTGAACCGGTGTGGTTGAGACCGGAGCTTGAGAATATGTGAAAGGACACCAAAACCAAAAATTTAATTTTTCGGGTTGTTCGATGTTTCCGTATATTAAAAAAAAATAATTATCCTCAATTAAGTGTGTAGATTACAGAAACATCGATAAACGTTAAAAACATATAGTTCACAGTTTCATAAAATACGATAGTTTTGGGCTCTAACTGTCGGAAAATGTTGTTTTCTTCTAGAAGTTCTCCAAAATAAAAATAAAAAATGAAAATTTATATATTGTGTCAAAAGAAATTTTATTCAAGAAAATGAACGAAGTATTAAAAAATGTGTTAAATACAGAAAAATGAAGATGTGTAAAAGAATTCAGCATGATCTGTCTACCGTCTAACTATAAGTACAGTAGGAATTAGGAAAGACGGTACAGGAAAAAAAGGGTAATTTACAGGGCTTTCTACATATTACATGTGTCACAAAAGTTATTCCATTGCAGTACAGATGACAAAAAAGACTCGATTCAGAAAAAGTTATAATGGATGATGATTCCAACTCCGACGCAGAGGAAGATAACGACAGTGGCGCCAGCAGCAATAGCTAAACCTTTCACGCATTTGCGACTGTGAGGGCCTGAAATCGAAACATTGTCCATCATAATGTCACAAACGTTTTATCAGTTGGCAACTTTTCGATACCTTTCACAGAACTCAAGATAAAATTGCGCGAGGTTAATAGTGAGTAGGTCCTAAGTAGATTCTCGAAGCTTTGCAAAAAAACTTTTAGGACTCACAGAAAGTGAACGGTTCTGGAATGTCTGCATGTGCATACATCTGGCCAGTGTAGATACCAGTTGGTGGCATAAAACTGAATTATCAAAAATTGAGATGAAACTTTGAGAAACTTCAGGCTTAAATGATGCTGGTGGGAAGAAAAAACCAATTAAAAATTAACCGAGTATGGTTCTATGATATTCAGCATTCGCTTTTTATAGTCGCGATAAACAGTCCCTGTAGATTTTCAAAGGGGCGGTGCGATAAAATATTTTTCTAGACTGTAAAAACAGATGTCATGTGATACTGAATCATCATGTGATACGCTATTGTCAGACAACAAGATGAGCCATATTTGAAGACAAAATTAAACTAAACTAAGAGCACTGTGAAGCAACCTGTAAAAAATTGGAAAACTGCTATAGGGGAGTCATTTTTAAGTTTGAGTTGATTTTTCTTGTCTCCTTTGCAAGATATCGAGAATTTTTCAACTGATGAAATTTTTGTGATATGATGACAAATATTTTGTCAGTTGACAACCTTTTCATATTTCTAACGAAAATAGATATAAATCGGTTCAAATTCAAGAGCTAGGAAGCCCTCTTAGTACTGTTTCTACGGTATAAATTCAATTCCAAATTTTGAACACCAAACGACTCTACGACTCAAATCATTTAAAACTGCATGGTTTCTGGATAGAGTCACTTTCCAAGATTGAATAGACCTGAAAATAGGTAGTGTTCAAAATAGGTAGATCAAATTTGAGAGTTTCAACAATTTCAAATGCCTCAAATAAAACACTCTACTGTGAAAAGTAGTATTTTATCAAGATTTGTGAAAAAAGTATCTTATCAGAAATTGGTTGAGAAATTTGTTTTACCTATTTTTTGCAGTAATTTCCAATCAAAGCGTTTCAGAAAAAGAACACTCTAAACATGTCACACAGACAATTTGTGCACTATGCGTTCAGAGCCAGATGCATCACTTCGTAATTCAATTTTTAAGCACAATCTGATCTGATTCAGCATTTCCACATCATCGTCTTTCAAAGTTTCCGATTTCAAACATATTTTAGTTTTTGCCTCATAATCAACCCTGAGTCCTGCCGAATTCTTGCCTGAAAATCAGAACCTAGGAAATCAATCTCTTCCGTGTCACTGGTACCTCACTTGAAAAACGTCTCAAAAACAAGCGAGCGACTCATCAATAACAACGGTGTCTACGTCCACGTAAAATCCCAATGGTGCAGGCATATACCGAGAAATCGAAAGGGGGCGAACACAACCTTAATTGAAAACACGTTTTTTGAACAAGATACATTAACTGTATGGATCAGAAAACCTCGATAACCATCCACGAGTGGAATGAAAAATCTGAAATACGAGAGAAATTACTACTTTTCCTCTGACGTAGTTGAACAATCTCTGTACTGCATCAGAATTGAAAAATTGCTTCGTTTCTAAACTGTTTGACTGTTGGTCAGATTGTCAATGCTGCTGTCGGATATCAGTGTGAGGTCTTCATCGATGTATTCCTCGTCGAGATCGAAGTTATTTAAAGTCACAAAGTTTTTCAAAAGCAAGAGAAAATTTTAAAAAGGCTAGAAATATTTAAGTCGTTCACCGTGATTTTCCCAAAGCTTTTTCAAACAAAGGATGAGGATAATAATTGAATAATACACATCGCAGATCTCCTTGAATTCCCTTTCCCATCGGCTGTCGTCATTTTTATCTAAACCGTGCCACGGTAGTTTGAAGATCTGACCAGCGTTTAGGTCCAGAACCGTTTTGGACAAGAGACGGGTTGCTGTCAGTTATATATACCAAGTATCTTGGTTAATGAGCTTGTATCCTGTGAGAATGATCTATTTTCTGGAGAAAAAAGAATTTGATCCCAACTTTTTCTTGAGTTTATAAGCTTTATCCGACCGCTGTTAAAGGAGGCCAGACAGCAAAAATTTTGGGGGACAGTTTGGGGGACGAAATCGCGCCGCGCTTATGTAGGCCATCGGTCGTCAGGCGCATTCGCGCCCCCGTAGCTCAGCCGGTAGCGGCGCTGTACCCCTGAGCTGTCCAGCATGAGTTCAACTCCTCATGGGGGTTCTCCAGGAAAAATATCAGGAAAACTTTTTTTTGATGTCTGGCCTCCTTTAAATTTTCTCTCCACCTGAATGCGCTGCTCAGTCTGTTTAGTACAGTAGCTGACCTTTGGCAAAAAATAAACTTAACCCAAAATTGACAGTATGCACCGTCTAGGTCCCCGACATGCTGAAAACATTCAGGTAACTTGTGGATACCATCCCTCCAAAAGTCAGCTGGCCAAAAATTAATGTGTTCCTTCAGTGCTGTTATGTTCTTATCTACAATCTTAAAATCCTCTGAAGTCCCAGATAGCGTTTCAGACCTGTAGCGCTTTGTCTGGACAATCGAAAGTCTGCCTGAAAAGGATTTGACTTGAGAAACATGTGAAAAGGTTTCTTTGCATCAAACAACAAATTTCTCTGGAAAAGGATTATGACATCGCCTTCTAGCAAATTTATCAATTCCTCTTCGACGTGCCACAACTTCAAAAAAAAAATTTATTGAGAAAATTGAATCAAAATTCATAATTCGAACACAAAAAAAAAACAAAAACTTCACAGCATTTGTTGCCGCAGCATGCATTGGTATGAATTTAGAAAAAAACAGATACAAGGATATGTAATTGGAAATAGAGAAAATATTAGAAACATGTAACAAATTAGCAACGAAACCGTATTTTAAAAAAACCTATTCATTTGGGATGCAGCTGGAGACGACCTGTAGCTTTTCTGGGCAGACGCATTTCTTGATATATTATTTTTTCTGAAAACAATCATCTGATTTATATTTTATTGAGATTTTTGAAACTTACAAATAAATACTTTTTGATTGAAAAAAAAATAGAATTCCAAAAAAATCAGATAATAGAACAAACGAAATGCAGACCTCCAAGCAGAAGGGGGTCTTACAGTTCGTTAGGGGGATTATGGGATTATTAGAAAAATCATAGCTAAACTAGATGGCTCCATACACAAGGTGCCTATGAAAAAAAAAATAAAACGAGAGTTGTTTTTATACCCGTGGCAGGATGAAATCACTAAACAACATTATCACCTGATTGACTCCGCCTCTCTTTCAGGCTGTCACGAGAAGAAAAACAGCTGGATAAGAATAAGATTATTGGAATTGTGTGATATTAAGAGACGCAGAATAATGAAATCATGAATAGTGATGTATACTTATTGTAGCCTACGAAAAAATTCCAAGAATATAATATGTGAGAAAGATTTTGGGAGTCAGGTGATGCTGAGCTCAGTTTATGAATCAAGAATCTGCCAGAAATAGAACACAAGGATTGAGAAGAGTCAAAGAGCAACTGACTTCCTGAACTACAGAAGATTTGAGTACTCTTTGGCAGATACTTTTCAGAAAACAAATGAACCATGACATCACTCTAAAATGAAATATCGTTTTTTCAAACTAATGGATATGGTCTAAGCCGTTTTGCTAGCTTTAGCCTTTCTGAATCCTTTGTTTCGTATGACAGCTGACGATTCACGTAAGACCAACTTGATTTCTGAAAAAAAATGATTCAAAATTTTGAAGCCAAATCTTCAACTTCCAATTAATCCATCTTCAATTTTGATTTGAGAAAAACAATTCAAATATTTTTGTTGCAAACTTTCTTTTGCAAACTTTCCACTATCCCTATTCCCACTTTTACTTTCCCGACATTCACTTTTTTTGTATATTCATACTTTCTGAAAAATTTTGTGCTTTCTATTCAAACTCGTTTTCTTCTGTTTAGTATCTGAAAAGCTCCATGGCATCAACACTGGTTATTAACAAGTTTTTATTCATCAAACTTCTGTGAATGAAATGAGAGAGGGGACAAAAAGATATAGGGGAAAATTGACTACAATTAAGAGGAAGAGAAACATGAAATAGTACAAGATCTGGTAGAGAAATTAGAAAACTTGGAGAATTCACAGAAGGTTGAAGAGGGCCAGGGAGCACTCAGTCCGATCCCATGGCAAACGTTGGCTTGAGAGTGTGCCCACGGCGCTCGAATTCCTTGAAGGTGAAGGGATAATTGCACATGTCGGAAAAGCAATAGCAGTTCCACATATCCGAAGACGGGTAACCATATTTGGAGTTGTCGACATGCTGAAAACAATACATTTCGAATTTATCAGGGTGAATTAGTTAAGTTAAAGAACGACGTCATATTTCAATACTCACCTCGAGGACGCAGTCGTTCCCCTTGGTCATGTTCACGATCTTAGGGACATGGGACGGGTGACGGTCGCCACCACCAAATACTGCGGTCCCGTCCAAGGCTTGGTAGACGGCGGAACAGAAGGTCCGATGATGGAGGGTCTCGACGTACTGATGGTAGTCGGTGTATCCGTAGCATGAGAGCCCTATAGCAGTGGAAGCCGCAAGGGAGAGAAGAAGAAGGTGACGGAGCATTTCAAGGCTTGAGGTAGATCACAAGAGAGGTAGAGATCTGCTCAGTACGAGGAATGTACCGAATGATGATGGTAAGCCTACCAGAAAAAAACTATTTATACTATTCTTCTCACTCCTCCTTTTTTGGGAAGAACTATGTTCTTTCAAGGCTCCGCCCATCTGATATCACTGCTTAATCCCTGCTCTTTGTACCCAATGTTTGCTAGAAATTGAATCCTTATCAGCCCCGTGCCTGGCACCATAAGCTTTATCCTGGAGATAAAAACAGATTTTGAGAAATTCTTCGCTCATTTAATCCTGCTCATATCTCATTCTTCCTACGTATCATAAACTTTGAGAAATGTGTCACGTATTTCATCAAACAACACAGTTCTACTGAAAAAGAAAGAAATTGAATAACAAGATTAACCTTTTCACCAGAAGCCCTGCACAACAAAAAGATCGATGATCTCATACATTTACATGATCGTTCAATTGCAATCGGAAATTGGTGTATTTTTAGCCGAATGATTGAATTTGCAATAATTTTAGAGCACTAAATGTGTTTTCAAGTTGCAAAAACTGTGCATTGAAAAATTGCAGGCAGCACTCGGGTCGATTTACGAGGCTCTGCTCCGAAATCCGGTATCGTATTAAGCGAAATATATCTCTGTGAATTCAGGTTTTTAGTGAACAAACCTCAGATTTCTTGAAACCAGAGACACCTTTCAAATTCTCAGGTGCCAGTTTGTTTTAATCTGGCAATAATACAAGTACTCTTTGTCATAATCTCCGGTTCAATTGATCTTGGTTCCGTGTGGGATATATCAGAAAGTAATCAATTATCAAAATGATTTTAATATTGCAGTTGGCATTTAATTAGTTGTCAAATGTTGACTATCTTTCGCATGAACCGAAATAACTTGAGTCAACTTGAATGGGGTTAATAAAACCAAAAAATTAGAGAGCGCAAAGAATAACAATAAACTTTCTTTGCTGAAATTAATATCAATTATCGAGGATAAATCAAAAATAGAAATTTTATTTGAAACATAAAAAATGTCCTACCACATTCAGATGGTTCCCTCCTTGAGCTTTGAATACGGAAAAAAGTTGAACTTTCCAGAAAAGGAAGTTCCTGACTGGTTAGAGCAGTTTGCAGTCTCAAAAAGATTTTTAGGTCTCTTTTCTCAAATTACCATCTTATCAACACAGACGAAACGGAACTTTCCAGGATAACGCGTTTTCTTATATTTCTCTTTTGTCTTGCATCTTGGTTATGTTTAACATCTCAAAGTTGACTATCTCAAGATTATCAACATGTAGAAAATGGGTTCATCAAGAAAACCGTATATTGTAACGTTTACTTCGAAAAAACCTTCTGAAATTCTTATATTTGTAGAGTATGTACACTGAAAAGTTAAGGGCACACCTGAAATTTCATAGTTGCACCCTAGTGTCAGGCATAAATGTAATCTGGTAAATATAAGTTTCAAGTAGTCTTCGCTCATTTCATCCTGGCATTTCTTACTGTCGAATAAAAAAACTGGAAACTAGGATTTGGAAAACTTCGCTTTTTTTTGGAAAAAACTTCGCCTTTATCGTTCCTATTTGTCAGCAAACATTGAAGAATGTGTCACCCATGAGCTTTATCCAGAAGTGTTATCCGATAAAAACAGATATTGAGAAATTATTCGCTCGTTTAATCCTACTCATATCTCATCCTTCTTACGTATCATAAACTTTGAGGAAAGTGTCACGTATTGTAATGAATAACACAGTCCTATTGAAAGAAATGGAAATTGAATAACAAGATTAACCTTATCACTAGAAGCCCTGCAAATCGAAAACATGAATGATCTCATACGTCTACTTGATCGTTTAATTTCGCAAGAGCTTCGGGTTTCTAACTATTTCAAGAAGATGGATTGGGTTCAAAATCAGTTTTTATCTAAATGATCTTAAAATTTTTCACTCTTTCAAGTTGATAAATTCTACCGGTATTAATTTATTCCATTCGAACTAAATACATGTTCAAAATTCAGAGAAAAAAACAAGAAAATCAACATATAACAAAAAATACACAACAATGTTCTGAGAAAAAATATGACAATAATACAATAATAAAACATTTTACATACCGTATTTCTTCTAATAGAAGCCCACCTCTATTTAGAGCTCACCCTGCGAGGTGCATCGAATAATGGAAGCCCACCCTCTTATAAAAGCCCATAGGTTTTTTTTCTCATTTTTTTAATTTCTCGATTTCTATTCTACAGAGTTCCTGAAAATTTAATTTAGAAATTCTGGAATCTCAGAATTTTATGAATTCGGAAATTTGGAGTTTCGAATTGCTGAATAAAAACTTTTAATAGAGAAATAAATACCGAATTTCAGAATTCTCAACTTCCAAAATGTCAAATTTCTGATTTTTTGAACAAACTTTTTTTTGAAAGTTAATAGTTGAAAAATAGAAGCCCACTCTTTAATTGAAGCCCACCTGTAATTGAAGCCCACCCTGTGAGAGAGTGGTTGAAAAATAAAAGGCCATGGGCTTCTATTAGAGGAAATACGGTATGTACATATTTGAAAAATTACGCAGCAATATGCTGCAAAAAACAAATAGAGCGTTTGACAACAAAAAGATAATGAAAACAATCTGGTACTTTTTTTCAAATTAATGCTTGCATTGTGATTCGAAAAACTTTTTGAGATTGGAATAGGACCGAGGTGGACGTTTTGTGATCAAGAGAACCGAAGTACACAATTTTAGGAGAAGAAGGGCAAAAATGAAGAGAACGGTGAGTAGAACGATAGGATTGGAACGGCGGCAGTTGGGTTCAGAGAGCTGAAAACGATAATTTTTTTCTTCAGTTTTTCCTTCGTATTCCGAAAAAAATTCAGGCAATGTACACTTTCCTTGATGCAATTCTGATTTTTTCTCCTATTTTTCAAAACTAAAATGAATCTGATCAATCGGGGTCCAAAAACCTAAGCATCAAAAACAGCAAAAAATCTACTAGTCTAGAAAAAAATTTAGATAAAAAAAATCTAGAAAAAAACACCACAAATATAAAAATACTGACTCACCTTCTGCGCATTTTATTCCAATTGATTTTCGGCTCCTTGCGGTTCTTGAACCTTCTTCTTTGCTGCTTTCGACTTCTTTGCTTCTTTCTTTGCCTTTTCTTTGAGTTTTCTTTGAATGATTGCCTCGCGTCTCTTTTTATCTTCAGCAACAGCCTTTTGAACGTGCAAACTTAGCACAGCGGTAGAGTACCGAATCCAACGGAGTGAAGAAAATTCCAATTTGTTTCCAGACAAATGATCATAGAACTCGCTCTGGGAGCTCGCGATTTTGACAGACATTTGATCGAAAATGTCGGTTCCGTCCATCCTTCTGGTTTCTCCGTCTTCGGTTATTTTAATCACAAAATTGTTGGGCTCATTGGCAGCTTCACTTTGCTCAACGCTGGTCGATGGATCGCTCGTTGATGGAACAGTTGTCGATGGAAGAACTTTGTATCCTATGATGGATTCGTTTTTCTTCATTTCTTCAAACGTTTTGCTGTACCACCTCAACAGATTCTTTTGGGAGAGTTGGACCTTCTCCTGCCACGATGGCCTCATAAAGAAGAGGTACTCCTTGCCAGGCTCGGGAACTTCAGCCACCAAGAAGCTTCTCGTGTACCCAAATTGTTTCATAAATTTGAAGTACTCTTCCAAAATTATTGCAGCCACAGCCCCTCCTCTGTTCCTTGGATCTCTCACCAGCTCTCCATTCTCATTTTCAGACTCCTTGAAGACTCTAACGCTGTCGAGATATTGAGGGAAGGTCCATTTTCGGCCGTCCTTGTCCGCTGTTGTTGCTTCGTTTATCATCCACTGAACCATGCAACAGTTTCCATCTCCGATTTTTTGAGAAACAGAAATTGTTCTCACAGCACCCTTCACCTTCTTGACTGTCTCAAAGTTTTCCTTGACACTGGCGGGAAGTTTGTCAAGGTCCAGAATCAAATTTTCCTGATAACACAGTTCACTAACAGTGAACATTGCATTTTCATCAAATTGCCTCATACGTCTCAGCAGTTCCTCTTCCAGTGTTTTGGTCAGCTCGTTCTTCGGAAGATCGGCAGTGTTTGGAAACTGCTTCACTTCTTCTGTGCAGTTGTCGCACTGGAAGGTGGCCTCTTTATCTTCCGGATGAGTACAATATCTATGCGCGATTCGGCCACATCGGCATTTGTAATACGGTACTGGCTGTGGAACGTTCGGTACAAAATTAAAATTTTCAGCTGCTTTGTTACATGTTGTTTCTTTGCCGAAACATTTTTCACAAATGGTTGGTGGCTGTGCTCCAGATTTATACCGATAGTATAATTCATTTGCTCCGATCTTTAGGATGCATTCGGGGTTAAATTTGGGGTTCATGCATTCCAACACTGTTTGCCCGTAGAGCCGCTCCCCTTCCGAACATTTATAGCAGTTTTGTTCGTCCTTGTGCAACTGCTGGAAAAAAATCTTTTCTCGAAATATGGAATTGTATTGTTTAAAGACTAAAAAAGAGGTCCTTCTATTTTTCCGGCCAGTTTCATCCGAAATTTTGCATCGAAAATTTGATGACGTTTCGTTCAAAATTCATGAAATTCTGCCAATTTACCAAAATTTAGGAAGATTTTCATCGAAAAATAGAGTTTCAACATATTTCTATTAAAATGTGGAATTCCCGGAATATTTTCCACTGAAAAAGTACGGAAATTTTCTGAATTTTTTTCGAAAGTTTCTGATTTTCCTGACACATTTGAAAGGGTATTTTTTTCACAGAGGGCCCTTCTATTACGGGGACCCTCCCATTTCAGAGAGTCACCCATTACAGGGAGTCATTATCTTTCTAAATAAACCTTGACGAGTGGGAATTATATCAAAGATTTACAGTATTTCAGATTTACAGTATTTCAGAACTTTTTTTCGAGATGCTGCTGAGTACAGAAAAGTTTTCGTACCTGAGAACTTGACGAACTCGGAATTGAAATATTCTTTGGAGGACATGAAATCTCGAGCTGCTCAACCAAAGGCTCACAGCTGACATCGACGATCGCGGAGTTTTTACCAGTCTTCTTATTCTTCTCGTTCTTCCCGTTCTTCTGAAATCAAAGAAAAACTGTTTTCTCTATGCTCTAATAGCTGCACACTTGGAAATCGAAGACAAACATGCATTTTTGATGAAATTGTGTTATTCGCTAAACATTCTGTGCCGTTCAATAAGATACGTATACGGAAATAAAATTTCAGTTGATCATCGGCAATTTGGACCATTTTCGAAACTCTTTCAGCAATGGGCCGATTTTGGAAAGACGCTTGTTTTTCATGTTTTCAGTCGAGAAGCGGGCAAAAAAACCGTTTTTTCAAAAATTGGAGAACAGCTGAAAACTGGGATTACAAAAAATTTGTTGAGTTCAAAGTTCTCAATCTAAGTTTGTTTTACAGCTTTCATAATTTTCAAAGTTATCAGAAACGTGACATTCGATCTCCAGACTCTCAAAAATTCAAATTCCGAAAAACGACTTTTTTGTTTAATGACTACAGTGCGGTCAATATCTATACGACACCCCCCTATTTTAGGCGCACAGAAAAAACTAGAAGAGATATCGGAAAACGGTTAACACCATTCGATTCACAATCAAAAATAACCACCGGAAGCAAAGTTTCACATTGTTATCATTTTTCTTGGCCGCGTACCATCCGAAAAACCAAAATGCAAGCGGTCAATATCTATACGACACCCTGGAAAAATGAAAAATCTCATGTTTTTCAGAAAGCGAAATTGAACTTTTTTGGTTGAAAACTGCTAAAATAGTCCTAAAACAGTTTATTTTGACAGTTTATACAAAAATGTATTTCTCCAACCAAGTTTTAGTTGGAGAAATACATTTTTATAGCGGTTGATATCGCTATAAAAATTGTAATTTTGTGCTCAAAATTGAATTTCAATCGTAAAATCGAGTTTTTAACAAAAATCAGAATCACCGAATTTCTAGGTCACCTTTTCAAATTTCAGTTCAGCTTCAATCACAAACAAGGAGCTCAGAATAGCATAACATGAGTTAGTACATAAGTCAGGCTATTGCAAAAATAATCCCTATCATTTTCAGCTCAAAATCTTACCCAGGAGCCAAGTTATTCAAGATTTATTCCGAAAACCCAAAAAATGACGAAAATATCTGAAAATAATTTTTTCTAAAACTTGATTGGAGGAATCAATTTTTGTATAAACTGTCAAAATAAACTGTTTTAGGACTATTTTAGCAGTTTGCAACCGAAAAAGTTCAATTTCGCCCTCTGAAAAACATGAGATTTTTCATTTTTCCAGGGTGTCGTGTAGATATTGTCCGCTTGCATACTCGTTTTTCGGATGGTACGCGGCCAAGAAAAATGGTGACAATGTGAAACTTTGTCTACTGTGGTTATTTTTGATTGTGAATCGAATGGTGTTAACCGTTTTCCGATATCTCTTCTAGTTTTTTCTGTGCGCCCAAAATAGGGGGGTGTCGTATAGATATTGACCGCACTGTATAGCTCACTCAGTACCAAAGCTTCATATTCTGATGCGGAAAATTTCTTTTAAAAGAACACATTTCAAAACTATGTCTTCTTAAGTAATTTGTAACTTATGTCAGAAACTTTTTTGTAACGCTGAAAACTGCACTAAAATATTCGTACCTGAGTACTTGACGAACTTGGCATTGGGATGTTCGTTGGGATCTGGCATGGGTCCTGGAGCTGTTCGGCAGAGACATCTGGAGCGGCTTCGTCTTCTGTGGTGGCCGGAACTTTGTCGCCAGTCTTATTGTTCTCCTGAAACAAAAATTCAATAATGTTTTTCTGCGATATAATTTATTTTAAGGGCAACACAATCTACAAGAGTCTACATACCCAGACATTACAACAATATCTTCAAAAAAGATTTTTCCCAGTTTTTATTGGTTTATTGTCTTTTCATAGCTTATAGAAGTCCATTCCCAAATTTTCAGCGAAAAATCTTCATTCAACCCCGAGTAACACAACCTTTTGTACCAGACCTCAATGTACTGACTTTCTGCTCTTTTTTGCGGCGCGCAGAAAAGTGGGCGGGGTTTAGAAGCGTGCACTCCCGGGGCACAGAAAATTCGTGAAGAAAATTGAAGAAAAAGCTAATAGACGCGCGAGAGACCCGAATCTTCGCCTGCGTCAGATCGGCGGGCGCCCCCACTATCCAGTCGGCCACGGCAGCATTTTTCGTGTAAGCTCTAGAGGGGATAGAGGAAAAGGCGACTGTTCATTGCCTGCCACCTCCTTGCTTTGTTCCTTTCTTCTCGTTTTTTGAACAAATTGCTCTTTGAAAAATGAGGAAACAGCCGATTTTCAGTATAAGGGCGTCAGTATAATTTTGTAATTGAGAGTTAATTTGTATTTGGTGTCAAGTTTTGCGTATTTTTGTATGGAAAAAAGAAAATCGGTGGACATCCTTTGTGTCACCATCAAAACTTCCAAAATCCAAAAAATGTGGAAGTTATGAACTTTCGGATAAATATTGTAACTACTTAAAAGTTACCATTCTTTCTGGTAATTGGCGGAGGTATCACAAGACTTAGTTTCATCAAAATATGCGAAAAAATTTTGGGGTGATCGCTGAAATCGAAGATGGACTTCTGAAAAGGGGAGAAAATTTGGTCGACCCGCCCCTTTCATTGCGGCGTCTATATATACCACATGAAATAATCTAAAAATTTAGAAACTGAAACACTCAAAATTTCTGGAAATAGAATTCGAATCCTTAGAACTTATTAATTTAAAATTCTGAAGTTCTGAGTTTTAGAGAAAAACATATTCGTAGGTACAAAACTCTAAAATTCTAAAAGTTGAATGTTATTTTTTAACATATTTCTAAACCTTCAAGTGCCTAACTTCCTAGAATTCCAAAGAATTATTTTCGAATCCCTGAGTTTCTGTGTTTCTAACTTTGTGAGTTCTCGAAGTTCTTTCTTCTTTCTTAATTCTGAATTCCCAGAAAAAATGCTTAATTTTGAACTCCGAGATTTTAGAATATCTGAATTCCTAAAACAGGATATTCTAGACATTTGGCCCCAATAACAGTGAAACAAAAAACATTTTCTATGAATTTTCGAGAAATGTAAGCGGGAGCCAGGAGGTTCAGCCACGAAGGTTGTGAACTGAATTTGAATTTTCTATCTTTGAATAGTCCTTTTTTCAATTTCTGAATACCCAATTTTCGGAATTTTCGGTTTTCTAAGCATACAAATAAAAAAAATTTCTGTAACTTTGAATTTCGAAATTTCCAATTTTTAGGCTCTGATTAAAAGTGCTTCTAGCTCTTTATAAAGTTATGCGTACTATAAGCGGAGCCAAGGAAGTTCAGCGATTTCAGACATTTTGGAATTGAAATATTTCGGATTTTGAAATTACAAAAGTTTAGTCATCTTGAAATGAGAAAATTCGTAAATTTGTGAATCTCGGTTTGAAACTCAAGACATTAGAAACGCTGAAAATTGCCGATTCATGCATTCTGTTAAAAAGAAACTCAGAAATAATACAGTAAACCGACTGGTGAATACTACCAAAAAGTTTTCGTACCTGAGAAGTGGACGTTTGTGAGGGTGAAATGATATTGAAGGCAAGGCAATGATTCTTAGGCTGCTCAGCCCTGAGTTCACAGTTGACATCAATCATTGCAGTGCTCTTGTTGGTTTCCCCGTTCTCCTGAAATCGAAATAAAATATTTTTGTTATGCCATATCACAATCATTACAATAGCAGCAAAGTTCAAAAAGACACCAAATGAAACTATCATTTAGTCAATTTTACAATTTTTACAGATTTAACAGAATTTTCACGGGTTTTCAATCCGCAAATGCTGAATAATACAAAAACGTTTTCATACCTGAAATTTCGAGAAGCTTTGAACGTTGACCTTTGAGGTGTGGCATGAGCTCACGAGCTGCTCGGCAGGTACGTCCCTGGCGACTCCTTTTTGTGTGGTGACTGGAAGTTCCCCGTCGTTAGTGTCAGCTGGCTCCTGGTCTTGGTTGTCGTTCTTTTCATTCTGAAATTGTTTTTGAGAACAGAACGCACATCGATGTTTCAAATTTTCTCAAACGATATTTGACTCGTTTAGAAACGATCAGCAACATTTCTGCTTTTTAGTTAATAATTTAATCAAAGAGTGAACTGTTGCCATACTATGTAGATAATATCTTTTTCCAGTTTTTCAACTGCTCAAAAGAGTTGAAAACAGTTTCACTGAAAAATTTATCAAAACGTACCAAAACGGCTTTCTCTTTCTTTTGAACTTTCTCTACTTTCGCCTGGTGGTCTTCCATCTCTTTTCGTTTGCCATCAATAGCCTTGTAAAATTCCATCAGTCCCTGACAAAGCTTCATCATTTCTTCTTGACCTTCTTCTCCAACCTGGGAAATGGAGCAATTACATCAATTGTATACAAGACCTCACTAAAGTATTAAACGTTCTTTTTGGCATAACTAACCTCCCATTTCTCGGCGAGTTTTTGAACAAACCTATCGGTTTTTCATACCATATCTTGAAGGATTGAGCAATTGGAACGAATTTTTTCCTTTCTCGCGTCCTATAATTTACAATAATTTTTTACATACGACTTGTCAATTTAGCAACACGAATTTTTTTTTCATTTCTTTTTAATTGTATGAAGAAAATTTATTATCTTTTTCTACGGGATAAATACCGTATACACTCTCAATTTATGTCATGGCATTTTTCTACCCAAAAAATTTCAACTCACTTCAAGGGAAATGTTGGGACCCTCTTGATGCTTGGATCTTTTCGCATCATTTGGAAAGTCGTTCTCAAGATCTCCTGGCTGCTGAGAGCGCTTAACAAGGGCTTTCGAATCGTTTTCCATATTTTTTAAGTTGTTTTGAGTTGATCCAGAAATACACGAGATCTGTTAAAAATTGAATCACTTTTTAATTGGAAAATTGGCAAGTGCGAATTAAAATATGAAGAACTTAAACGAAAAAACAAACAAGATAAATTCAGACGAGTAGACGTTTTAATACTGTTTTTGACACATTCATCAGAATTTAATCAAAGGAGAATTTCCAAAACTCGTTAAATTTGAGTTAGAGATTTGGAGCAGATCTCATTTAAAAAATCAGAATAACAAGAATTCGGAGATTCTGAAGCTTCAAACATTGAAATCTGAGGTAAATTGCTATTTTTCCAGATAACGACCAGAAAATATCAAAACTTTGAAATGTTCCAAAGTTTCAAAGAATCATACGTCCAGTAGCCTATACAAATGTAAACGTTTAAAAAATATGGCTTACATTAGTAACTATAAAAGTGGCTAAATTCGAAAAGGTTGAAAGTAAAAATATTCAGACATCAAAGCTCGGAAGGGTTCCAAACGTGGCAGTTCAAAAATTGGAAAGCGGATCTTTTCGAAAAATTCAAATGTTTAAAAAATAGAAACTTCGAGACTTTCACAGGTAAAAAATCTAAACCATTAGGAAGAAATTCAAAAAAAAAAATCAAAATCTACGAAACCTGAAAATCAGACCTACGGCAAAAAGATGTGGGATTGGCTGGTCACTCCACCTGATTTGTTGAAAAATATACAGTAATCTTTTTGGGGTGCAGACACACTTTACAGTAACCGCTCTGGGAATCACACTTTTGGGGTAAAGAAAAAAAGACTGTATGTAAAAACGTGTAAAAACAAGTAATCGAAGAGCTCCCTAATTGTCAACTTTGAGATTCTATTGCATGTTTCACGGTATACTGATGAACTAGAAAATTACGATAGTTTCAGGAATCTGAAAATATGGCTCAACTTTTCATTTGAATCGAGGGTGAAGGAAAATATTCGGTTGTTTTTTGTCGGTTGGATATTTTGAAGATGGATTATTCAGAAGCATAAACATTCAGAAAATCGGAAACAGACGTTCAAATTTAGAAATCTTGGATTTTAAAATAATTGTGAAAGTTGAAAATCGGATAATTTTTTGAAATTCAAATTTTAAAAAACAGAAAAGTTTGACAGGTTAGGAAACTCTGATGTTTAGGAAGAAACCAAAAGTCTACGACACGTGAAAATCAGAGGTGTACAAAATTCTGAACTCCATGCTAATATAGAAACTCCAGCTAATAGAAAAACTCCCAGCTATTATTTAAATTCCCAAATTATACGAAAAATGAAATTATTCGAAAAAAATTCCGGAATTTAGAAAGAATAAATAAATTTAATTGCTCAAAATATCTCTTAAAATCTATCAATAAATTGATAGATTTTAAGAGATGAAGTTTGGAACTTGAAAATAAAAGTTATTAAAAGCTCCATTCAACTGGGACCAAAATAATGGGAACATTTTGATTACTGATAGCCTGTATCTTCAATATGATAATTGGATTTCAGGGTAGTAGTGCTACTATTTTTCCCCTTTTCCTGCCTGGTTCATGTGAGGCTCATCCACGAAAGTGTTTATTTCATAAGGTGACAACTGGTCACAAAAGGGAACAGACACAAACAGGTATGTATTGGGTTACATCACCAGACCCTCCTTTCTTTGACCTCTCAACACGGGTGAGGGGAAGGATCATACGTATGCCTCTTCTGATTGGTCCTACATATTGAAGGTCTTATTTATAAGTGGAACGTAAAATAAGAATCGGATACGCAACATGCAGTCGTTTTTAAGAGCGCTAGTTTTAGTTCAACTGTTTTGTGGGATTTCAAATCACTTTTATTTGAACAATTTTTCACAGAAAAATATGTGAATGTTTTGAAACACCGTCGCATAACTAATCAAAACATACCGCTTTTTTTAGTGTGAGTTTGCGAAATTCAAATATTTTGGGTATTGTGACAAAAAAGTTTGAAATTGTCTATGGCTTTGCACTTCTTCAAAACTAGGGTTGGCAACGGGGGCCCCACTTCATTTAGGAGCCCCCACCACAAAGCGGAGCGGGGATTCGCTCTATTGGAAAAAAAAGAGGAGGATAACCCTATTTCGCCCCATGTGCAACCCTATTAAAAAATAAGTTTTGGGACACATTACAAAAACGTTCTATGGTCTCAATTTTGACAACAAAAATATTCTAAGGTTAAAATTTGACGAATGAGCAAATAGAACTTTACATGACTCCGGTCATCAAAAGTATGAGGGATATCGGCACACATGTTTTTGTTACTGCCTCGAATATGAATACAATAATGCCCCTTCTCGCAAAACCGTAATACCCCCTGTCTATGAGCTGTGAGGTTCATACCATCTCACATGCGGTACAGTACACAAGAAATGCTATACAAAAGGAAAATGTGGAATCAGAGGTCTAAAAACGTAACTACTAGCTCTCAGTACGTTTGCGTACAAAAATCAAAAAAAGAAATCTCTTTTTTTTTTTTTTTTTTCTAAATGAAATTTATTAGTACAGTTTTCATTCAGCTCGTTCTTTTTTGGACGAACATTTCTAAAACATTAGATTTGTTATGGTGATTTAGAGAGAAATTCGGAGATAGAAGGCGAAATGCAAAATGTAAATTGAGTAGAATAAGAAAAAAATGCAAACGATTTAAAAAACGGTGGGTGAATAAGAAAGTGCAAAAAGGAAGAGAGAACGTAAATGAAGAGAGAAATGCCACGTAAAGTTCAACGGTCGAATGAGACTGTACTCAAGAGAGATACCAAGATATGGATAGAAAGAAAGCATGGCAAATCAAAAAGTAGCAGCGTCGTGTTAAGGATGTCACCTTTTTGGGTGTATTCCTATGGTGTGTGTCTTCCTCAAACTGTTGCGCAAGAATGAGGGCAAAGGCAGTACCATGCGAAAATGGGGCGGGGCTGTAGGGAACAGAGATGGAAGGGCAACCTCTGTAACCTTCTTCTACAGTAGCTTTGAAAAAATTGATGTGTATTATAAATCATATAAAGTGTTCGGTCACATACGAGGTTTGATAAAGAATTCGATCTTTTTGAACTTTCGCATTTTAGAGCCATTTTGTCAGCGCTAAAAACATGTTCGGAGTCTGAAGCTTGGCTGTCAAGTTGCCAATCACTTTGAAAGATTTGGAAAGTGTGAAAAGGTCCTAGATTGAAAACTTTGCATTCACAGATATTTTTGGAAATTCCTTATTTTCAGCATTTTCTTCCAATTTTTGAGAGACACCCTTTTTTGGCGAATTTTTGTGCGAAAACCTTGAAAAAACAGGCGTCTCTCAAAAATTGACAAGAAACTGGAGAATTAGAAATTTTCTGGAAATTCTGTAAATGCAAAGTTCACATTCTAGATATGTTTTACACCATCCAAAACTTTCAAAGTCGTGGAAAACTCGACAGCTGAGCTTCAGCCTTCTGAAAATTGTCAAAATATGTGACAATCAACTGGAACATACGTTACGTTGTATTTCATCAACAGGAACTGTGCATAGACACCTCATTTTTTGAAATATATCCACGAAGGTGCCGGTCCATGCCTACTAGATGCACGAAAAAGATTCACAGAAATCAGCATTTCAAATCACAACCCAAAATTCTGCACTAAATTTTTTCCCTCATTTTCTATCGATTTCTTATGTTGCATAACAAAAAAGGTCTTTGTGCTGCTACAGATGGGTATGCATTCAATAACTCCCTAATCCCTCTTCCCGACGAATGGCCGGCACACAGTCAAAAGGATTCTCCAAATCCTCGTCTTCTAGGAACGGCTGTGTTGTGCAAACATTGCCAATGATCGTACGACCACCACATACGTAATAAGGCAGCGCGGTTCACCACCTGGCTGAACGGGTGGTCCCTCTCCCCCCAACAACAGGGTGACCCTTGTTTTTCCTACACACCATCATACACACTCACTAGTCAGCAGAATATATTTAGAAAAAAAAGTGTCGAGATAGTCGGAAAAAAGGACAAATCAGGGATGTTCGGAATGAAATTTTCCCGGATTTCGGACACTCGGAATTTTCCGATTTTCTAAAATTCGGAATTTCGAAATATTTCGATTTTAAAATTTTCGGAACTTTTCAAAATTCGAATATAAAAAACAGCGGAAATTTCATTTTCCCATCACAAAAACGCAAGAATCTTTCGAAAATAGACAGAAAGATATCGACAGCACGAGAAAATATGAAAAATTAATTCAGTTAGAGACCAGCAGGTAAATTTTTCAGGGCGTACTGTAGTCGAAAAATTTTAATTCCGAAAAAAACTGCTTCAGAATTTCATTCCGAAAACATTTTTCGGAAATATTCCGACCGGAATATCATTCCGAATTTTTTTCTCGGAGATATTCCGGTCGGAATTCTCCGAATTCCGTTCCGAACATCCCTCTCACAAATGACAGAACCCCATATGAAACAAAAACTCATCAGAAAGTTAATTTTGAAAAAAAAAAGAAGCAGGTGGCAGAAATAAAAAAAATTGTATCAAGAAAGATCAACAGCAGGGAAAACAACAAAAAACGCAGGTGTTCGGGAAACAAAACAAAAAAGAGAACATAGAAAAGTAAGTTAAGAAGGAAAGGTGAAACAATTCAAAAAAAAGAGGGACAGTATTTGAATTCCAATTAGGTTTGAATCATTGATAAGCAAACATTGACGGAGCATTGTAGTTGCCGACATTTCAAAAAAAGAAAGATGAAACAAAAAGTTGAGATATTATGACAATTATAACATAAATCCTTTAATGACTGCAATCTACGTACCGTAAAACCTGTATAAGAAGGGCCCCTTTAATAGAAGAATTCCTCTTATAGAAGGGCCCTTCTAGAGAGGCTTGGAAAAATAGCAGGCCTAGAATAGTACGATAGTAGGAAATTTAAGGAATCTGAAAATGTGGCTCAAGTTTTTATTCGAATTGAGGTTAAAGACAAATATTCGTTGTTTTTTTTTCGGTTGGGTATTTCGAAGATGGAGTATTCAGAAGCATAAACATTCAGAAAATAGGAAACCTAGACGTTCCAAATTTAGGAAACTTGGATTTTAGAAGAATATTTATAGTTGAGAATCGGATAATTTCGGGAAATTCGAATGGATTTTTTTGCAGCTTAGGAAACTCTGAAGTATAGGAAAAAAACCGAAATTCTAAGACACTCAAAAATCAGAGGATTACGTATTCCGAATTCCGAGCTAATATTGAAGAAACAAAGAAATTTGAAAAAATTCCGGAATTTCGATTTTTTTTCAGAATTTCGAATTTTCGTGAATGTACTTACTCGAAAGTTCTTGATTCCAGAAATGTAAAAGAGTGATAGTTTTTGAGAAATGAAAATGCGGAAAATGAAAACTTCGGAAAGCTAAAAACCCAATCAACTGAGGTCAAACTATTGTGAACATTTTGATAATTGACAGATTGTATGAATATTCCTAGACTGAAAACTTCGCATTTACAGAATTTTTCAAAAATTCCTAAGTTTTCAGCTAGTTTCCGATTTTCGAAAGACAGTTTTTTGGCTAGTTTTTGTAGTGAACCTGTGAAAACAGGTGTCTTTCCAAAATTGACAAAACTAAAAATTTTTCTAAAATTTTGTAAATGCAAAGTTTTCAATCTAAGTATGTTTTACATCCTCCAAAACATTAAAAGTTATGAAAAACTCGACAGCCGAGCTTTAGACTTCTGGAAATTGTCCAAATACATGAAATTCAACTGAGAAATACGTTATGTTGTATCTAATTACGGGAACTGTGCATAAACACCCCGTTTTCAGTCATAGATTCTCAAAGACGCCCATTCATTCCGATTAACTACGTGACAATTAACAGAAATCAGCATTTTGCTTTAAATCACTTCCCAAAACCCTGCACAAATTTATATTTCTTATATTCTATCGATTTCTTATGTTGCATAACAAAAAAGATCTTTGTGCTGCTACAGATGAGTATGCATTCAATAACTCCCTAATACCCTTTTCCGACGAATGGCCTGCACTGCGTCAAAAGGATTCCAGAATTCTCGTCTTCTAGGAACGCCTGTCTTGTGTAAACACTGTGAATGATCGTACCACCACCGCATACGTAACAAGACAGCGCGGGTGCACCATCTGCCTGAGCGGGTGCCCCCCCCCCCCCCAACAACACAGTGATACCCCCCCCCCTTTTCCCTACACAGCATCCCACACGTAACAGATAACAGAATATCGAAAAAATTTTGAGTCGATTCTTAATTACTGAAATTTTTTCAAAGTTATTGGGTATGCAGAATGGAAAATATAGTGTCAGCGGGATTGAATTTCATACTGAGTTCAATAAACAGGGCCATGATAGAATCGGGAATGGAAGTTTTTATGGAATCGGAAACGCGAAACAAAAAAATCGAAAATGGTAAATTAAAAGATCTGACAAAGGAGATCATATAAAACAAAAATTTATGAGAGTGAGAGGTCATTTTGAAAAAGAGGAACAAATGGAACAAGTAAAAAAATTGAAACAATAAGAATCAAAAATAGGAAAAAACAATGAGAAGGGGTTCAGCAGGTGTTCGTTAAGCGAAACTAAAAAAACATGAAAAGTTAATTAGAGAGGAGGGGGGGGGGCAATTCAAAAAGGAGGAGGAAGTTTTTGAATTCTAATGAGGGTTGAATCATCCAAAAGTAAATATTGAACTTGCCGACACTGAGAAAACAAAAAAGAGGTGGAAGAGAACAGGAATTTGAGAGAACATTTAACAGAAATTGATCTTCATAAATGCCCTATTCCATTTTCATATTCTTCTGGAATGGCCATGAGCTCCCGGTCGTAGAACCCAACGTTCTCTTCGATGCGGCTTTTCTCTCTTCTGCCGTTTTCTCCATGAGAGGGAGAATGGATCCGATAATGTCCGTGCAGCGTTGCTGAAATATTACTATAAAATTGTGGTTCGCTTCTATCACATGTGGGCTTTTTTGAACAAAGTTAGACTGTAGAAAATGTGAATTGAAGTCATTCAAACTTAAAGTGTGTTCAGACCAAAATACAGTTTTTTTTGGGGTAATCAAATTTGAAAAAAGAGGAGATTTCCAAAAATTACGGTGAACTCTCTACGCACAGTGCGTGTACACATAGCATTTGACAATTGGATAGAATCGAGGGGTGAGAATACAAAAGATACTGTAGGTCTACAGTAAAAAGGTGGAAACGTCGAATAGCGCATTTGACAAACATTCACTATTGAGAGGGTTTGTTCTATTTCTAGTAACTTAAGATATCGCCAGCCCTACACTTGAATTTAGACCTCAGTTTTCGTTTAACACACATTCTCTGACAGAACCAAAAATAGTGCTGTACAGAAAAATTCAAACTTATTTTTTCTGGCTGATTTTTCATATATTGCATGTTTACGGACTTCTAAGGTATATGAGATACAGTCTTTCCCGACTTGTCCCCCATCTGCAAGAATATGGTCATGGGGTGTCTAACAAAATTTTTTTTTCAAAAGTGAAATTATGATTAGATTTAAAAATTTTTGGTAGATTTTTCTGATAGGTAATACGATAACTAGAATTTTGAGTTACTGAAAAAAATCACATATCTCTCAAAATTCTTACCATGGACCCTTTCGGAAGCTTCTTGGCCGCCATCCTACGGTGTTTCTCTGCCGCAGCCATTTCCGCCTCCTTCTTTTTCTCTTTCTCTTCCTTCTTCTCTTTCTGGAGTGTTGCGGCCGCCTAAAAAATGCTAATGGAAATATTTAGAAAAGTTACATCAATTCTAACCTGGATCCTCTTGGCCTTCTCCTTGGCTGCTCTTTTTGGAGCGCTCGATCTGCCATGCTGCTCCTCCGCAGGCTTTGCCTCGATCTCTTTTTTCTCCGCTTCTTCAGCCTTCTTTTCGACATTTGTTGTCTCCTTTTCCTTCTTTCCTTTCTCGACAGTGGTGATCTGTAATCATTTAGTGAGAAAACATGTATTACTCAAATTGTGCTAACTTTTTTGAAATTTGAAAAGAGTTAGGTTTTCGAAAAATCACTGTAAACTCTCCACGCACAGTCTGTGTACATATAGAATTTCTCGATTGGATAGAAAGGAGGAGAGACTACACAACACAATAAAGGATACTGTAGTTCTACAGTAAAAAGGAGGAAGCGTCGAATAGCGCATTTGACAAACATTCACTATTGAGAAGACCTGTTTTACTTCTTGCCAAGTGGTTTTCTTTCCCAAAAAGTTGTTTCTACAAATTAGTTCATGTTTTTTTTATTAGTTCATGTTTAAATTAGTTCATGTTTTTTTTCAATTTTTGGAAGATTGAAATTAGTTCATGTTTTTTTCAATTTTTGGAAGATTTTTCCAATGAGAATTACGGTAACTAGAATTTCGAGCAAATCAAAAACAAAAAAGGCTTGTTTTTTACGTTAGCAATTCCTGAAAAATCAGCTAAGTAAATGATGTTTCTTGAATACGTGTTTCAGTCAAATTAGAAAAACTTTTTCTTTTCAGTTTGTTTAACAGTCAACTCACATCTACTGCCGGGTGCAACTCTTCAGTAGCTCCAAGGAGATTAACGTCCTGAGCATCCACCGTTTCACTGTCAACGGCCTTCTGATCATCCGCGCTTCTCCCACTGTCCGCAGCCTCCTGAGCATCCACGGTACCATCACCGCATCCAGCCTCCTGAAAACAAAGAATTGATTCTGAACATTTGTTGTTACAGATTACATTGCTGTCAAAACGCTAAGATTTTGAATAATGAAAACATAATGTTTCTTTGCTGTACTTCAGGCTTATTTTTTCTTAGTTTATAATTTACCCAGTTTCGCTACATTAAAAAAAAATCCCAATGCGATATTAATTCCATTTTAAATAGAAATTGTAAAACGAAAAAAAAGTTTCAAAACTCACATTCTTGACTGGCAACTTAACCAGTCTCTTGCCAGATCTGGTCAAGATGCCGCCGGAAGACTCCTCCACCTTCCCCGCATCGTTCGCATTGACTTCTCCCGAAGTCAATCCCTGGAAATTTCAAAAATAGTTTTGAGGTCCGTGAAGCGACTTGGCTCATTTGTGCAAGATTTTGTTTTCAATGTTTCGTGATTTTTCATGGAATTAATAGACTCCATCAAAATTTTTGGGAAAGTAAGTTGAATAAAAACTAATAATATTTCGAAAACCCATGAAGAACTCTGAGTTTTTGAATTTTTGTAAAATGTTAGATTTCTGAAGAGCGGCCAAAAATGATAATGTTTTTTTCAAGATCAGACTCCCAAGCAAAATACCGTACTTTTTCTCATAGGAACCCGTTCAATTCATCAACTTCAAGCTCTATTATCTTTTTTTCTGTTGAAGGTTTCAAATTTTTGTTAACTGAAAAAAAACATTGATGATATTACATATGATAGATACTTGTTTATTTGAAAAGATTCTAATATCTCTCACGGGAATCGAGAAAATTGAGCTAGAAGTTCGCGACTTGTGTAAGCTGCTATTCGAAGAAATACAGTATCTGTCTCGCTATACTATATTGAGAGTCATTCCTAGCCCTGACTTCATTACATTTTTAACAAAAACCTATTTTTTGGACTTGCCTGATTTGACTGCCTGATCTGGCTTCTCGTTCGCCTTGCCACGCCGGCCTCTTCAACATTCTCCTCAAATTTTCTCCCACTCACTGGGACAAAGCATCGTGGCGAGCCGCGATTCGACATTTTTGAATGCAAAATTAGCTAGAAAGTATCTGAAAAATGATGAATTGAATTATGCCTGAAAACTGTCACAACAGAACAGATGATGCATCCAAAAAAACAATCCGTGTTAATTTTGTTCACAAAAGACTCGTGGGAAGCTGAACTTGTGGGCAAAAATGTGAAGAAAAAATGGGCGGAGTTTTCCCAGCAACGTTTTTTTGAAATTTCAGAATTTCAGAATTTCAGAATTTCAGAATTTCAGAATTTCAGAATTTCAGAATTTCAGAATTTCAGAATTTCAGAATTTCAGAATTTCAGAATTTCAGAATTTCAGAATTTCAGAATTTCAGAATTTCAGAATTTCAGAATTTCAGAATTTCAGAATTTCAGAATTTCAGAATTTCAGAATTTCAGAATTTCAGAATTTCAGAATTTCAGAATTTCAGAATTTCAGAATTTCAGAATTTCAGAATTTCAGAATTTCAGAATTTCAGAATTTCAGAATTTCAGAATTTCAGAATTTCAGAATTTCAGAATTTCAGAATTTCAGAATTTCAGAATTTCAGAATTTCAGAATTTCAGAATTTCAGAATTTCAGAATTTCAGAATTTCTGCACTTAAAGTCTTTGAAGATCTAAAATTCAAAAATTTGAAAACTCGGAAATTCAGAAATTCAGGAATTCCGAAATTCCGAAATCCCGAACATCCGAAATGCAGAAATTCAGGAATACAGAAATTCAGAACTTCAGTTCACTTGTGCTAGAAGAAGTTCCAAAGCAGAAGAATGGATCAATAAATTAGCAAGAAGAATGAAAACCCAAGCATTGTTTGTGTACTTTCAAAAAGGTTAGCGAGAAGAGAAAAACTCTTCCTGTAAAAAAAGAGGAGTGTGACAGACAGAGGGTAAAAAAGTTCCTGTACGCACAGTGAGGTGAAAGGCAGAAGAAGAAGAGGAAGAGATAGGCAAAAGTAAGAACGGGAGGGGAGGACCGATAGCAGCAGCAACGACGGCGTCTCATGTTTATAGGTTCAAAAATTTCTTTCATACAGGCCTGGGAGGACCAGTGAGGGGCATCAAGGTAGAAAGCAGAGAGGACTACTGAACTGATAGATATCAGAAAAGTGTGGGAATGAAAATCGAGGGAAAAAACGATGTAGACATTTCACACGTTCCCATTAAAAGTTTAAACCCATAACAGTAGTTCTTCCCAGTACTGCACACTCTAATACTTGCATTCTGAGCTCCATTATGTCAATCTTTTTTTTCAGTTTACAAATTTTTGATATTTTTTAAAATAACCGATTAAATTGTACCCGAAGGGCAAGGAGAGGTTGATGTTCTATTAGAAAGATAAAAACAAAAATAGAACTAGGTTGGTAAATTTGAGAATTCGTGATTGTAAAGCGTGAAAAACTAGATGAAAAAAAAGTTGATCTTAGTTTTTAATGACAACTAAGTAATTAGGTAAGAAGCCAATTTGAATTTCTTTTTTGTCGCCATCTTGTTTGAATGGTACGTGTGGAAGGACACAGGAAAAACAACTTTCCTGCTTTCCGTCTCTTGTATGTTTAGAGATCTAGGGAAGCAAGAAGACGTAGAGTAATGTTATAAAACCAAAAAATGTGAATACGTGATGTTGAGAACTTTTGGAACGTTTTTGAATAAAAATGAATTAGAAACATTGTTTGGGTGTATTTGATACCAACAAGAAATGTATAATGAGCGGAAGGACCATAACACTGATTTAATCGGGAAGGGTGATTTACGGGGTATCAGGTTACTTAAGGCAGAGATGTCGCGGGTCAGGCTTTTTTGCAGAGAAACCAACAGATGGGCTTAGGTCCATAAAATTCGCCTTCCATAACCAAACTAAAAACATAACCAAAATAAAAAAATACTGTCCCATATCAAAAATTTCAGAGATTTTGGATTGATGTAAACATGAAAAGAGAAGTTTTGTCGTCCTCTCCAAAAGTCAAAGCACCTCGTTGCGGTTTCATCCTGAAAAGTAGCGAGACGAACTGGTGGTCCTCCTATAGTTTGTTTTCTGATTTTCTCAATGATGGAAAACAATCAAATCTGAAAGAAGCCCACCTCCAATAAAAGCGTTCCTTAAATTTTCAGAAGCAGTTTTACCTCTGACATTTTGCCCATGCCACAAGTTACTTCTACTGATGATACCGTAAAAACTTTTAGGACGTCCCTCTATTTGCACTTTGAGCTCAGTTATCTCAGTTTCTATGAAATATATCAAAAAGGTGTGAACTATTAAAATAATGGTGATATTAGGACACACAATATCAGTTGGCAGATTTTTTGACCCCACAAAATGTGACTGTTTTTCTCTGGGACCGTTCTGACTGTTTTTTCACTTCTCAATGCTAGCTTATCCTATGTTAGCTGATTCTATATCACATTAATTCAGAGGGTGCCAAAATTCGGTGGTGCGAGGGATACAAAATCACCAAACGGGTGGTACAAAATTAGGATTTCGCAGGGATTTTGTACCCCCGAAATGTGGATTCTGTACTCCCTGAATAGCTTCGTACACTCTCGTACCGCCGAATCGTTGTACCCTCCGAATTGACCTTATCGTGTCTAGTTCCTGACTTTAGTTTCGCAAGCCTTCAGAAAACAAGAATCTTCTTTACTGAATTCCAAATAGAACTATCGTGAAAACTCCAATCGGAGATGTTCCCTAACAATTCGTCTTTCATGTTCATTTTCCAGAGCAACATCGAAATCTCCGTTCTATTGATTTCAGTTCTGTATATCGTTTTCGTTTCCAGTGCTTTGTTGAAATTTCACAATACCAGTTCAATGAGTCATCTTTTGGACCGCAACGCATACGCAGCGCAGCTGAGAAATTTCTAGAATCCAGTCTGAATGATTTACTCATTTTTTTTGGCAGCTATGTTTTGTGTTCCATTTTTTTCTTGACCAATCCCTCTCAGTCTTTCTCTCTCTCTCCTCCTCTCTTTCTAGCTATTCTGGCGTCATTGTTTGTTTCAATTGAAGCTTTCACGAGGATACTGTAATGAATAATTTTCAATTAGACCGCGACGCATACGCAGCGCCGCTGAGAAAATTCTAGACTCCATCCTCAATCACTTTTTTTTGGGAGCAATGGTTTTGAATTCTATCCCTCCTTTTTCTCTCTCTCTCTCCCTCTCTCTAGCTATTCTGGCGTAATTTTTTGTTTCAATTGAAGCCATCACGAGGATACTGTAATGAATAATTTTCCATTAGACCGCAACGCATACGCAGCGCCGCTGAGAAAATTCTAGACTCCATCCTCAATCACTTTTTTTGGCAGCAATGTTTTTGAATTCTATTTTTTCTAGATCAATCCTTCTCTTTCTGCCTCTCTCCCTCCCTCCTTTTTCTCTCTCTCTCTCCCTCTCTCTAGCTATTCTGGCGTCATTGTTTGTTTCAATTGAAGCTTTCACGAGGATACTGTAATGAATAATTTTCTATTAGACCGCGACGCATACGCAGCGCCGCTGAGAAAATTCTAGACTCCATCCTCAATCACTTTTTTTTGGCAGCTATGTTTTTGAATTCTATCCCTCCTTTTTCTCTCTCTCTCCCACTCTCTAGCTATTCTGGCGTCATTGTTTGTTTCAATTGAAGCTTTCACGAGGATACTGTAATGAATAATTTTCTATTAGACCGCGACGCATACGCAGCGCCGCTGAGAAAATTCTAGACTCCATCCTCAATCACTTTTTTTTGGCAGCTATGTTTTTGAATTCTATCCCTCCTTTTTCTCTCTCTCTCCCACTCTCTAGCTATTCTGGCGTCATTGTTTGTTTCAATTGAAGCTTTCACGAGGATACTGTAATGAATAATTTTCTATTAGACCGCGACGCATACGCAGCGCCGCTGAGAAAATTCTAGACTCTATCCTCAATCACTTTTTTTTGGCAGCTATGTTTTTGAATTCTATTTTTTTAGATCAATCCTTCTCTTTCTCCCTCTCTCCCTCCCTCCTTTTTCTCTCTCTCTCCCTCTCTCTAGCTATTCTGGCGTCATTGTTTGTTTCAATTGAAGCTATCACGAGGCTACTGTAATGATGAATCATTTCCGACCGCGACGCATACGCAGCGCATCTGAGAAATTTCTAGAATCCAGTCTGAATGATTTAGTCACTTTTTTTGACAGCTATGTTTTGTGTTCTGTTTTTTTCTAGACCAATCCCTCTCAGTCTCCCCCTCTCCCTCTATCCTCCTCTCTTTCTAGCTATTCTGGCGTCATTGTTTGTTTCAATTGAAGCTATCACGAGGATACTGTAATAAGTCACTTCCCAAGCCGCGACGCATATGCACCACAGCAGAGAAGTCTCTAGAAGCTAGTCTGTTCGACTCACTAACTCTTTTTTACCTTTCTTTTCTTCAATTATGCATGGCTGGACCGGACCTAGTCGCTTTTTTTCAAGTCCTGACCCGCTTCTTTTTAGCGGCCCACACCTAATTCTAGATAACCAAATTTCTCAACTGTGATTCATTTTTCGAAAATAGTTTTGTCATTTTTTCCCGAATTCTCTGTCTTTCTCTCTCAAGCCCACCCTGTCCAATCTTGCTATTGCTTCTCCACTGACTTTTAAAAACCCTTCTTTCGAATTCTCTAGAATCTAGCCAGATCAGCTCACTCAGTTTTTTTAAAGTTATGTTTTTGTGTTTCTATTTCTAAATATTCAGTGTCGGACCAGTCCGGGCCGCTGTTTGAAACGCTTCTCTTGAATCCAAAGTGCAAGAACAGGGTGGCCTTCTATTAGAGTGTTCACGGGTATATTAGAGAAACATATTCGATATTTCCTACTCAATAACAATTACCCTGTCTCTACAAAGATGCAATAATATTCTCTTTTCTCATGGCCTTGTGTTAGCTCTATCCTCCGCCTCTCATTTTACCACGATTTCATCATTCCTAGATGTTTTTCATTGTTTGTTCACAAAAAAAGCTCCTCATCGATGAATGTATCTCCTATTGATAGGCGGTTGAGAAATAGTATGAAACAGATGAAGAAGCAGACAGTATGTGAAAAAAATATGACGAAAAAGATGACTAGTCTTCCCCACCATGCTTCCTATTCGTGTAGGCCTCCTCTCTCTCACTCCTATTTTTCTTCTTTCTTTTCCGCACAAAATGTGACTGTTTTTCTCTGGGACCGTTCTGACTGTTTTTTCACTGTTTGGCCTATCCTGTCTAGTCTTCGATGATCATTTCAGGAGCCTGTGTGACTATTTAGGTTCTTTTCTAATTTAATCCGGGAATGCTTCTTACTGTTTAGCTTATTCTGTCTGGATTGATTGCCGTCTCACGAGAGTCCATAAAAATTAGGGTCTTCTTTACTTCACTCCAAATAAGCCTAAAGCCGTAGAAGGTGTCAATCTTTTTCTAGGTTCCTTTTCCAGATTAGCATCCAATTTTTTAATATTACATTTCCCTGCTCTGTTATCGCTGTGCAATCGGATCTCATTCCAGCTTTATGAGTCCGCTTTTGACCGCAACACATAGGCTGAGAAGTTTTTAGAATCCAGTCGAATTGACTCATTCCTTCCCAGGATCCTTACTGAGACCCCAGAATTCCTACCGGGATACCTCATATTTTTAACTTAGAGAGTTACCACTTTAACTTAGAGAGTAACCACTTAGAGAGTGGCGGCATTTTTGAGTGTCATTGCTGACATTTCTTCTCGTTTTTTTGTCATTTGTATGTGGTGAACTGGCCTAACTTTCGCAGGCTGGATTTCCTAGGCCATCATGGTCAAACGGATTAAAAATGGCATATCAAGCCCTGATCTGTTTTACAACTCATTTTATGTTGGTGGCCTAGAAAACTCGACTTACAAAAGGTAGGCCACCATTTTAAAATAGCCTAGGCAACACACAGGGTCATGTTAGGGCATTTTTAGCCTATTTTGAAGTGGTGGCCTAGAAAACCAAGTTTGCAAAGGTTAGGCCACCACTTGAAAATGACCTAGAAAACACACTAGGGTCATGTTTGGCCATTTCCAGGCCATTTTTCCATAGTGGCCGAAAAAAATCAACTTGCCAAAAATATTCTATTACTTTAATACGATTTAGAGAACACACCAGGGGCATGTCAGATCATTTTTGTGGCATTATACCATGTTGCCACGTGGTTTGCATCTATTCATAATGATTGTTAGGCGAAAATAACTCTCGAAACGGCAGGGAATTCCATTCGTTTCGTTTCTACTCGCAACGTACTGCTTAACACATTTCCAATTAGATATTTCGTTCATTCGATCCTCTCAATTATGTCTCTTACACTTCTCTTGTTCTATTCCGAAATTAACTCCGAAACGATATCGTCTCCTTGACAGCTCTCTCTCTCTCTCTCTCTCTCTCTCTCTCTCTCTCTCTCTCTCTCTCTCTCTCTCTCTCTCTCTCTCTCTCTCTCTCTCTCTCTCTCTCTCTCTCTCTCTCTCTCTCTCTCTCTCTCTCTCTCTCTCTCTCTATATATATATATATATATATATATATATATACCGTAAAAACTCTAATTTAATGCCATGGCGTTCTATTTTTCAGTGCATAGCTGGGAGAATGTTCTATTAGAGAGTGGCATTCAATTAGAGTGTGGCATTCTATTATTCGACACCAATTTTTTCCTCGCATTAAAAACATTTCAAAGACTCTTTTAAGATCCCTACCGGAAAAGTTGTAAAAAGTGAAGAAAAAGAAGCGAAAAGTTGGAAATAATCTGAAAATTTTCAAAAATTGTTTCCTACATAATGTCTCAACCTCTCAAAAAGTAATAAATGAAGAATCTGGCAAGTTGTTAATCAACTTTGGAGATGACATTCTATTAGGGGTGACATTCAATTGGAGAGTGGCGTTCTATTAGAGGGTGGCGTTCTATTTTTCGGAGCACCGCTTAGAGAACGTTCTATTAGAGGGTGGCGTTCAATTAGGAGGGGCTATGTATTAGAGTGTTTACGGTATATATATATATATATATTTTTCTTTCGATCGGTTTGCACTCTTAAATTCTCGGTCCCCATAGCTCCTTCGTCTGCAAATTGTTCCTCCCTAGGTCTTGTTAATTTTCTCTGACCAATTGAATGACTAATGTTTTGTTTGTCTTTCATTCAGATTTTTGTAGATCATTGTTTTTTTCCTGATCTTTTGTATCTTTTTTCTTTTTGTTATTGAATCTTGCTTTTCGGAATACGGTTTAGAACATGTGATGGAAAGGCGCTCACACTGTCAACTTTCAGCTCAATTAACTAGGTTCCTTTGCGAAATATTGAGAATGTTCAATCGACAAAATCTTGATGATATTATGATAAGAAGTCTATCAGTGAACAACTTTCTGATATCTTTTACGGCAGCCAAGATTAATTGGCTCAAAATTGAAAACTCATATTTCGCATTTCTAGTTTTCCCCATAGTTCCCATCTCTGACACTAATTTTTATGAAGCTTTTTTCCTGGCCAAACCAAATTTTTCTTATCGATCTATCATTGGCTCCGCCCCTTTGACGCTTGGAAGCTCTGCGTCGCTCAATATTCATATTGTTCAGCAGCACTCTCGCTGATATAAATGACTCATCACCCAGAAAACAATGCGCGGTTCGATGGGACATTTTCTGTGAAAATTTTTGCTACCGTACTCCTAAATTTGCATCATATCATTTTTGTCCAGTTTTTTTTAATTCAGGCTTCTTTACTTTTTTCTCGTTTTCTTTCAGATAAGTCGTTTACCACTTTCTTCAATCCATTTTTACAGAACTTGGCTAATCTACGTCTTTGCCTCTTCGTCGAGGAACATCGTCATCAGCTTCAAGATTGTCAGAAGACCATCTGTAAGTGTTCAATTTTAGACCAAAAATCCTCATTACGAAAACTACCGTAATCCAAAATGTTCGATCATTTTTTCTTCATTACTACTTATTTTCGGCCATTAAAAACCTCCAAATAAGCCAAAGTCTCTTCTCACTTTTTCAAATCCTTTTTTTCAGAACTTGGTTCTTGAACAGTCTTCGTCATCGACTTCTTTGATATCTTCAGGATTGTCTTCAAGATCGTCACCAGGATCGTCTCCAGTGCTTTCGAAAAAACCATCTGTAAGTGTTCAAATTAATTGTAGTCATTTTCAACATATGTATTGAAATCTTCCAAACAAGTCTAAAAATAGAATATTTATGAATTTTGAAAACTACCGAGAAACGGACAATTATTTAAAAAAATATTTGAAGTAAGAACTATTTGTTAATTACGGTAAAATACTTTTAAAAATTCATTTTTCTCCAGAAATTAGCTCTTCTCGCTTGGCTAGAGTCGTCGATCTTCAAGGAGGATCATCTTTTTCCTCTTCTCATCATCTGGATCGTCGTTGCTCCCCAACTGACCATCGGTAAGTTATGAAATCAACTACACTCTCTTTCTCTCTCTCTCTCTCTTTCTAGCTATTTTTTCGTCAATGTTTGTTTCAATTGAAGCTATCATGAGGATACTGTAATGAGTCATTTCTGACCGCGACGCATACGCAGCGCAGCTGATAGTTCTCTAGAACCAATTCGAATTTAGTCACTTCATCCATTTGCTATTTATGCTTTTGTGTTCCTTTTTTCTAGATCAATCCATCTCAGTCTCCCTCTCTCGCTCTCCTCCTCTCTTCCTAGCTATTTTGGCGTCATTGTTTGTTTCAATAGAAGCTATCACGAGGAAACTGTTATGAATCATTTTCCAAGCCGCGACGCATACGCAGCGCATCATAAAAGTCTCTAGAATCCAGCCTTTCTCTCTCTCTCTCTCTCTCTCTCTCTCTCTCTCTCTCTCTCTCTCTCTCTCTCTCTCTCTCTCTCTCTCTCCCACTCTCATTCTCTCACTCCTCTTTATCGTCATGTATGTTTCTTTTAAGCTAGACATGTTGGATCGCGACGCATACGCAGCGCAGCTGAGAAACTCTAGAATCCAGCCTGAATAACTCACTCACTTTTTTGGCAGCTATGTTTTTGTGTTCTATTTTTTTTCTAGATCAATCCCCCTCTTTCTCTCCCTCCCTCCTCTCTCTAGCTATTCTGCCGTGATTGTTTGTTTCAATTAAAGCTGTTGCATGGATACTGTAATAAGTCATTTTCCGAGCCGCGACACATACGCTGTGCAGCAGAGAAGTCTCTAGAAACCAGTCTGTTCGACTCACTCTTCATTTCTACTAGTTTTATCCTGTTCCTTTCTTCAATTATGCAGTGTCGGGCCGGGTCTTGTCATTTTTTTTTCATATCCTGACCCGCTTCTTCGGCCTAAAATCATTACTCGAATACGAAACTTCTCAAATATTATTCAGTTAATTGTTTCGTCATTTTTTCCGAATTTTCATTTTTTTTTTCTTTCTCAAGCCGCCCTCTTCAATTCTTTATCGCCTCTTCACTCTTTTTTTCACATCATTTTTTCTCTGGCCTCATGTTTGTTTTAATATTTTGTTAGCTGAATCTTCTCTGTTTTTGGAAACTATGAAAATTAAGCCCGTGTGACAGTTTTCAATTATAAAATTATCTTCGTTCCATTCCAGCTGTTCAAAACTGTTTCTCCCATGTAGCAGGTGCCCTCGTTCAGTTTTTAAAGATTTCTGTTCATTTTTCTCACATCTCTTCTGATGTCAATCTTTTTCAAATATCTAAGTCTGTAATGTACCTCCTTACAGATCCTTGCGGAGATTCAAAATGAGCTCGACGTCTGACATCCAGTCCATTGAAGAACTCGAAAAAGTTCGAGCTGGTCTCAAACCAGTAGCCAGACCAGACCAGTCCACCGTAAGTTTCCTCTAATTTTCCTATACTCGTGGAATGCCATTTTTCAGAAAATCGACGTTCAGAAGACCGACGTCCCCACTGAAAAGGGAGCCGTGTTGGCGAAGGCCAAGTTATTCGAGAAGAAGGTGAAAACCATAACAAAATTTAACAAATTTTTTGTAATTGCTGTTTTAGATCGAGGAAATGCAGAATGGTCATTTGTCGAAGGAACAAATCGAGAAACTTCGGATCGAGAAAGAGAAAGAAAAGAGAAAGCAAGCTTTCAAAAAATTGGTTGCTAAATTTGAACAGTGAAACTATTATTGTATTCCCCCGCCCCCCCCCCCCATATTCTCTAATAATTTTTTTCCTCGACCCCAGTTCCTCGATTCCCGTGAAAGATATTTTTTTAAAGTCAACTGTCAATGAGTTCATGATAATATCATAAAATGTTTTTGAAAATATCCTTGCCAGGAACATAGAATTGAAAAAGTCAAAATAGGTAATTAAGCGATCCTTCTAACACTGGTTTTACACACAAATACAGTTTTTTCTTCTTTACCCCAAAAAGTGTGTCTGTGCCCTCAAAGCGGTTACTGTATAGTGTGTCTTCACCCCAAAAAGATTACTGTAGACTTTTAAACAAAACAGGTGGGGTGACCAGCCAATCCCACATCTTTTTGCCGTAGGCAGACGCCCCGATAGTCAATACATTTTATGGCCACAGGGCTACTGTACAGGTTAGCAGACATACTAGAGAGCGGACCGATCATTCTTGTTCCACAACCTACATCAACCAGTTGCTGCTGTTGTTCTGTTTAGGTTTTCTCCTATTCTATTGACTTTTCTTCATTTTGTCTGTATACCTGCTGAACCAACAGTAGTAGTCGAAACCACAGTCGCGAGTAAGCAGTATAGGAAAAAGGTAAGTTCATAATAGTCAATTATCTGATCTGAATATGTCAAAGGTGTGAGGTTTAATATTGAACTCTATTTTATAGTAAACCAGTTATACGTACAATAATTAGCCAAAAGTTATAACCATTTCGCACTAAAAAGTTGTTTACCAAAAAATAGAGCCCAATATCGTTTTTCCTCTGATAGAGCATCACCACATCCTTGACCTTTAACTCTAATTTTCTCGTTTTCTCTAAAAAATATGAAATTTTCGCCAACTGATAAAATGTTGGTAACAGTATGACATTTTTTGTTAACTTTCATAAAATTCAAGATGATATTTTTTGTTATCTTTCCTCAACCTCAAGATATTTTTATTAAACGTGCAGGGATGGTGCTCTGTCAAAGAAAATACATATAGTATTTTTGCCCGGAAAAAATGGTCCAGAGAAGATCGGCGGTCCCATCAGTCATAAGAACGGTTCAAACATGATGACAGTTGTCCCATCCCTCTGACCGAGATCTTATCTCTCCTTTCACGGTCCCATACCTTTTATTTCGGTCCCATCTTTGAATCACGGTCCCATTTTTTGAATTTTTAAAAGAATATTTTTTAGAATGAAGAAAACATTCCAAGGATAAGAAATCTAGAAGAAAGTCTAAAAGAAGTAGAAACCTGAAATGTTATTTTCATGGATGATGGAATTCTGAATTTGAAGATTTCTAGATTATTAACTTTCGAGTCTTTAAGATTTTGAAAGGTGTTTTGAATTTTTGAACTGTTGTAAATATTCTAGATTTCTTATCCTTAGAATTTGTTCTTCTTTAAAAAAACAATCAAGAAGAAGTTCGCAGTTAAAGGGGCCGTATTAGAGGAGATAGGAGATATTCACAACAAATGAAAAACACAATGATTTAACACAATACACAAAGTTCTATAGACGATTCATAATCTTTACAATTTTTCAATTAAACAGACAAGCACTAATCACATATTCATACATGCAAAATCAGCCAAGAACAGAAGGATAATTAAAAAAAAGTTTCACAATTTCAGAAATCAGATTTTTTCTGTATCTTATCTTACAAAACGCCGATAACTTCAACCGAATTGGCGAGTTCATCAAGTTTCACCAAATCTCTACTCTCTTTAGTTACTTCTACCGGCCGGAACATCTCTATCGTTTTTGAAGCAGTGATCCTTGACGTCTTCTGAGCTGTGGAGTCTACAATTGATGAAGATATTCTGTTTCAACGCTTTCTGTAATTCAGAATTCTTCTATGGTACAATAGACCGCGATTTCTCCAATTTCACCGTCGTTACCAAATCATTTATATTCAATGTTTTGCTGAAAAACAGGATATATAAAAACAGTGAAAAATTACACTAAAACTTGGACAAAAAACTACAAATTTGGCATATTTTTTTTGGCAACAGAGAACAACATATCGTGTTTTTTTCAGATTTTTCTACTACAAAAATTGACAGGGCTGTATGTATTCTCTTCAATAAGAAGCCTGTAGTGCGTTTCGAACTCAATTATCTCGATTGCTTCAAAAAATACCAAAAATTTTCAACTGATAAATTATTCATCATGAAATTATCAACATTTTCACAGTTGACAGATTTTCAATATTATTTGAAGGAGTCGAGATAATTGAGTTCAAATTATACAAATATGGTGAGCATCTAGTAGAGAAAATACGGTAGAAAATCAGTTTAGTAAAAAAATTTTTTTTGCAAATGGTTTATTTTTTTCGAGGAGCCATTTTACGCATAAGTAGATAACTACGAAATAGAATTCAATATTAGAACAAAATTTAATATTTTTGACAAATTCAGATCAATTAATTGACCATCATTTTTTTTCCTATACTAAACAATAACTTCTTTCCTCATAATTGCTTTTATATTTTTTCTCTCTCCCCGTTGTCAACTTTAAAATAATCATAACCACAATATTAATAAAATTCTAATTTCAGAATAAGATGCTCTGCGATCCTATAATGGCTGCCCAACTAAACGGATACGCGCACATGAAGTCTCTAGGAGAAGGATCATTTGGAGCCGTTACTGCGGTCAAAAGAAGAGATGATATTTCTAGAAAGCCTGAATTATTTGCGATGAAGATATTTCTAGGAAAAAATACAGAGAGATTCGATGCGGAGATCAAAGTTTTAGAAGAGTTGAAAGGAGACTGCGCAAATATCGTTCAACTCATCCATGGGTCCAGAGAAAAGTTCCCGTATGTGTTGGTTATGGAATATGTGGAGAAGGAATTCGGTGAGCCAGAATTCCAAAAAGGACTTTCACCAGAACGAGCGAAGAAATATTTCGAACATCTCACTTGCGGATTAGGCTTCATGCACGGAAAGCTCTTCGTGCACTGTGACATTAAACCGGCAAATTTGCTATTGACCAAAAACGGCAAGGAAAGCTGAATATATCAAAGTTTAACGAGTGAAATTTTCAGATGTCTTAAAAATTGCTGACTTCGGATTGTCACTCTCTATTCGCGGCAACGAATACATTAAGAGTCATCGGGGAACAAGGTGGACGATGTCCCCTGAAATGGTAGAGGTTGACAAATTCGTGCATGGAAGATCCGCTGATGTCTGGTCGACCGGAGTGATGCTGATGTACTTCTTTATTGGTATTCTACCATTTAAAGAAGCCACTTCTGAGTAAGTATCAAAATATGACTTGCCTGGTGACAGTACTTAAAATTAACTTTGTTTTTTTTTGCAGATGTGAGTTCTACAAGTCCTGGATCGCCGGCGAGAGCAGCAAGAAGCTCCCTTGGCACAAGGTTCCGAAGGAACCGATGGGTGAGTATAACTTTTAGAAAAAGTAGAGCTAATAAGAAATATCTTGAAGTGATATTCACTTTAGAAAATTTTTTATCAAAGTCAGATTTCAAAAATTAAAATTCAAATTTTACAGAACTCATCCGAAAGATTCTGGTGGTTGATGTAAAAAAGAGAGCAACTTTGAACGATATTGCTGAAGATAAATGGTTGGTGGGAGAAAAGGGACAAGTGAAGCAGCTCAAAAAACCAAGAATCCTGAAGATCAAGGCTGAGAAGAAGAAGGATCCGATCCAAAAAGTCGAGAAGGCAACCAAAGAAAGCGCTAAAGTCCCTAAAGCAACTACCAAAAATCAAAAGAAAAATGAACCCAAGAAGAAGAAGCAGGAGAACGAATTCAAAGAAGATTCGACTGATTTGGAGAATGAGCCAGTGCAGAAAGCTGAAAAAGTAGTCAAAAAAAGTGAAAAAGTTCTCAAGTTGGCAAATCAAAAACCCGAAAAAATTCCAAAAAGACAAGCAGAAAAACGGAAGCAGGAGCAAGCAGTCACAGAAGTTGCCGAAATTTTGGATAACACACCAGGGCCAGCGAAGCGTCAACGCATTCCAAAAAAACAATGGGCAGAGTAATTGATTCACGATTTAATTTTTCGTGGTTATTCCGGATTTCAATTTCAATATTTCAAATTTGGAATTTTTTAATTTATTGATTGCTAATCTTTTTTTCAAATAATACTCCCTCATATTCTTCCCCAAATATTTACTCTACTCTTTTCCAAAATATCGAACATGAATAAAAAATGAAAAAGTAAAATGCATTCTGTCCTGAAAAAAGATGAGCTAATAGAACAAGAATGTGGACCCACTGTCCATACAATAAAATCTGGGCAACTGGCGGGGCTAACGCGGTCACGCTCCTTTATGAAACGCAAGAGAAGATAAAAATATGATTGCGTTGCAAAAAAGGGCGTGTCACTTTACAAAGTGCGCCCACGTTTTATTGTACAGACAGTAAATTATCGTATTTTCCCTGAAGCACAGTTTGACCTAGACATCGCCATGTAGAACAATAGAGGTAGTCCAAGATGGTACTTGTCAGCTGTAAATCAATTCTGAGGAACCAAGCAAAATGACACAATGAAAAGTTATACATATTTCTCTCGAATAAACAAACATGCCGGATATTGCTTTCATGAAAACCTCTTCGTTTCTCAGTGACATATAAAAAATACCGTAAATGTTCTAATAGAAGCCTACCCTTCACGGACATGTGAAGGCCGATTATCTTGGTTCTTATCACGTCTCAATGATGGTTTTTTTTAAGTTCCTATAATATTTTCATAATTCTGAAAGGTTGCTTATAAAATAGAAAGACCAATTCATTGTATATAATCAAAGAAGTTTTGGAGAAAAATCAACTGATGTAAAGGTATGAAATTAGCGATTCGGCGATAGAAAATTCGTGCATTGTGGTGCTGGAAACAGAAGTTGGCCTTCGCTTCTCAATCCCATCTTCTGAACCTGTGATGGTAACAGCGGTACTGAAAGACGTTCGTTTTTTGTCTCGAAATTTTTGAAAAATCCGTACTATTTTTTTGATAGTAAAAAACTGTAAATTTAAAAAAGACACATATTTAAAAATCAAGATTTTAAATTAGGTTTTAAAACCTTGCCGACTACCAATTTTTCTTTTTAATCACTCGGCTGCGGCTGTCGTCTTTTGGGCGCTGGCTGGCCAGATCCCGCTAGGGATTTTCCCTGAAGGTGCCAGAACAGTGCTCAAAAGCTGGCGAAAACAAGTGCAAAAGCTGGCTGGCTTCGCCATGGGTTGGCCTGAGGGGTTCTACCATTGCCTGGGGTTCGCCTAAAAATTTATTTCTCTCCCAGAAGGCGCCAAAGCTCGCTCAAAAGGCGACAGAGCTCTAATTTCGCCCAAAAGGCGCCCATGTTCGCGCAAAAGACGGCGAAGTCTTTATTTTCGCCCAAAAGACGAGAGTTGCAGCTGAGCAATTCAAAAAAACTTAACCTGCATATATATAAATTATCATTATTTTTTTTGAAAGGTTCTCGAACAACTTACCATGAAATCACTGACTTCCTCCGATTTGGTAATTACTTTGATATTTTTGCTTTTCCAGATGAAAGAATAACACTTTCGTGCCACACTCTCCGACACAAAATAGTCGCTCATGATAACAAGCATTGCAGCGTTTTCATCTGCAAAAAATTAATTCATCTCATTTTTGATGACATTCGGAATACCTGTTAATGTTGGCTGTTCATGGAGTACTCCTAGGAACGCACGAAAGTCGGTGGGATCAAATCCATGGATATCAACTTCACTTTGTTTTGACTCCTTACAGGAACCGAGAAGAAGTCCACGAAAAAAATCCGATTTCTCTGCGACATACTTGAAAAAAATGAAATTTATTTTTTTGCTGACATTCCAAAGAAGAAAAAAACTAAAATTATCATATAAACTTGTTCTCTTTGGGAGCAGTCAAACTTACCTTTTTCTCCACGTGGAATTTCTCATCATCAACTACCAGCACCACATCAGTTTTGTCGGTGGCCTCAAAACGACGAAGTTTGGCGGCGGAATCCATCTGAAAATTGAACGAATAAACTTCTAAAAACGAAAATGCGGTAACAATTTGTTTTTCGGTATTGTCGGATTAAAAAAAGTGGGACCTGAGAATTTGAAAGGCGTAGATTTTTTTGATCTACGAGAAAATGCGGCAAAAACGCAATATTTCTAAAGTTTGCCTCCTGTGAGCTACTTTCGCAATTAAGTTCGGTTTTTTGATGAAAAACAGATTCTAGAGATGTCAGCGATCATTTTCATACCAAGAAATCTAAATTTTGTTCAGGAAATCCCACTAAATTCACAGAAACTAATTTGTTTTTACAGTATCCGTTTTTGCTCCGCCGCCTCGTAAATCGACACGAGCGGTGCGTCCGCAATTTTCAAGTCCCACTTTTTTTAATCCGACAATATCCAAAACATCGGAAATAAATTGTTCACCTCAAACTAAAAAAGAAATGGGTAAAAATGAGAAAATATGAGAGGAAAATAAAGTGATTGAAGGGAAGTAGCATGTGAATACGACACTCCGGAAAAACGAGTCACACAGTGTTAATCAAGAAGCACAGCTTTTATGATAAAGTTTTATATGTACTCCGGTGCCCTACTTTGTACAATACACGCACAAATCTGCCAAATTTTGTCACTTTCGGCAAAGGTGCGGTCAACAAAATAGTGGATAGGGAGAAGAAAAAAAAATTTGAGACATGCATTAACAGCCCTGCACTTGTGCGTTCAATCAGAAAAAAAGAACTATCACTAAAAACAGGTTCACATACTCTAGAAAAACTGCTCCTGGATGACTGGGAATGTGTGTTTTCTAGATTATTTAGACTCTTTCAATATTATTGTCAAAAATCCACATCAATTTTTGCTCAGTAAAAATAATTTCCGGTCACTCAGAGTCTTTTTTTTCATTTTTTAGAATCTTCGAAAAAAATCGGAAGTTGGATTTTGAAGTTTTTTAGGGCAAAAAGTTGAAAGCAAAAGGTCGGAAGTTAAAATCGTCATCAATGACGTCATTAATCCAAGACAGTGACCGAGAGAAAGGATTGCGAAATTCACAGCTTTCGGTTTTCCCAGTTTCTTTGTTTTCTTTTGTTTCTCATTGTTTTTGTTCAAATATTGTGGTTATTAATTGAAAAAATTATTTTCATAATTTTTCAAACTTTTCATTGCCTTTTCGAAAGATTTTCAGATGTAAATAGCTTTATTTAGTCATGTTTTTTGCATTTTTGATTTTTCATAGGAAAATCACAAAATTGTGATTATTCCTCCATTCAGTGATCTAGAATATTAGAAAAAAAAAGTTTTAATTACCACAAAAGTTGAGAACCCCCTCTGAGACAACTAGGTATATATACTTCATCAGAATATGTACCCGCGTATCACCTACGAAAATTTTTGGTTTACCTCCTTTTCATTTTTCGAACGAAACAGTGAGAAACTTGAATGCTGCAAATCTTTCGTAAATCCTATGCTCCCAGAATCGTTGTACCCTGAAAGTTTTCTGCCCATGCTTTTCTCCGTCACTGCACGGTGAATCAGAAATGGGAGCATTCCGCATTCGCTGTTTTTGTTATGAAAATGTAAAATTTCACAAAAGGATTCATAGGGCATAATTCTGAAGTGTTCCACCTGCAATTCATCAATCATCCTTATAATTTGAAAGTTTTCAAAAACTGACCATAAAGTTAGTGATTTTTTCCGATTCTGCAAGCACTTTGATATTTGCGCTGTTCAGGATAAAAACAAAACAGCTTCGCGCAACACTGTCCGAGGCAAAGTGATCGTTCATTTCCAGAATCATGCCGACGTTTTCATCTGCAAAAATTTATGCATCTCATTTCTTATGAATTTAGGGCTACCTGTCAAAATTCGCTCTTCGTGAAGTATCTCGAGAAACTTCCGAAAGTCGCTCGGATCGAATCCGTTGATAGCTACTTCACTTTGGCGCGACTCCTTACAAGAGCCGAGAAGCAATCCTCGAAAAAACTCCGATTTCTCTGCGAGAAACTGGAAAAAAATTAAAATGTATTTTTTGCTGACATTTTGAAGAAGAAAACAAAACAAAAATTTTCATATAAACGTTATCTTTGGAAGTAATCAAACTTACCTTTTTCTCCACGTGGAATTTCTCATCCTCAACGACGAGCACCACATCAGTTTTGTCGGTGGCCTCAAAGCTACGAAGTTTGGCGGTGAAATTCATCTGAAAAGTGAGCCGGAATGAGCAAAACACAATTTAATCGGAATTCACAATTTTGAAAAACTATTTTTCGCGTAAAAATTCGGGAAAAACTCTTGAAAAATAAGAGAAAAATGAAAGAAAAATGGAGAGAATGAAGGGAAAAAGTATGTGAATACGACACTCCGGAAAAACGAGTCACACGGTGTTAAGCGAGAAGCACAGCTTCTATGGGAGGGGATCATATATACTCCTCTGCTTTACTCGGCACACCAAATGGATAAATCTTTTGTGTCGTGGGATTTTTATCAACACTGAAGCAGGTGAGAAGAGCGGGGAAAGAGCTTAATATAGAATTGTGAAGCATGCATGAAAAGTTTTTGCATTCACATGATGAAAAAATAGAACTTTCTATAAAAAAGGTTTACATGTTCTGAAAAAAGTGCTCCTGGCTAACTGAAAATGCGTATTCTCTAGATAAAATAGACTCTCTCAATGATATTGTCAAAAAGCCGCATCAATTTTCGTTCAGTAAAAATAATTTCCGGTCCCTCAAAGATTTTTTTTCATTTTTCAGAATCTCCAAAAAATCGGAAATTGGATATTGAGGGTTTTAGGGCAAAAAAAAAGTTGAAAACCAAAGTTCTGGAGGTATTGAATGATCATGGAGGTGCATGAGATTATCGATGTTTTCGGCTTGAAGGGATTCTGGTGATAAGGTTAATCTTTTTATTCAATTTTTTTCTATTTCAATAGATATGTGTTATTTGTAACAATACATGACACTTTCCTTGAAGTTTATTATACATAAGAAGGATAAGATCATATCAGGATTAAATGAGCGAACAATTTTTCAAGACCTGTTTTCATCTCCTGGATAAAACTTATGATTCCAGGCACAAGGGATGATACGGATTTAATATCAGATGTGTGAAGCCTTGAACAAAGTTCTTCATAAAAGAGGAGGAGTCAATCCCGTCATCGAAGGAGTATAAATAGGCTTTCTGGTAGGTCTATCATCATTGTTCCATACTTACCTCGTACTGAGCAGCTTTCTACCTCTCCTGTTTTGTAGCAGCTTTCTACATCTCCTACTTCAGTCTTGGAAATGCTCCGTCACTTCCTTCTTCTCTCTCTCGCGGCTTCCACTGCTATTGGACTCTTCTGCTATGAATATAACGACTACGATGATGTCGTCGACACCGCCCACCATCGGAAGTTTTGCACCGCCGTCTACGATGTCGCCGACGGGATCGGATCTTTCGGTGGCGGCGAGCGTCACTCATTCCGCGTCCCTAACGTTGGCAACATGACTAAGGGAAACGACTGTGTTTTCCAGGTGAGTTTTTGACATTTAAATAGAATTCTTTGAAAGTTCTGAAACCCGCTTGGCTTATTAAATTTAAAGTTCTTATTTTTAGCACGTCAACAGCAATCTCAAGGGAGTCCCGTCTTCTGACATGTGGATGTGCTACTGCTTTGAGAATATGTGCAACTATCCCTTCACCTGGAAGGAATTCGTGAGCCGTGGACACACTCTCAAGCCAATGTATGCCAAGGAATTGGAAGATCGTTGAGTGCTCCCTAGCTCCCTTTAACCTGCTGGGAATTTCCCACCTTAATTTCTCTACCAGATCTTGTACTATTCAATTCGTCTTTTCCTCTTGATTGTACCCAAATTTTCCCTCTCGCCTTTTGGTTCCCTTGTTTTTATTCTGTTCACAGTAACTTGATGAATAAAAAATTGTTGATAATCAGTTTTCATGTTCTGGAGTTTTTTAGAAACTATAAAAAAGCAAGGTGTTTTCGTAAAAAACTAATTATTTTCGGCAAATATGAATTCACAAAAAGTCTAACCTTTTTGCAGAAGTTGGGGGAATTAAAAGAATGTATAAAGAGGAATATTAAAAAAATGCTTAACATGAAATATCCATATACTTTTCTGAAAATAAATATCAAAATTGAAGATGTGTAAATTTGAAGATAAAGGTTTCGATTGAAATTCGGAAGATTTCAGAGAAGTCAAGTTCCGTTTACGTGAAACCTCAGCTGTCATATGAAACATAGAAGGTCCCTTTTATTTTTCCAAACCCCTTGCGGGGTTTTCTGGTTTTTAGTTTTTTGTCTGCTAGCGTATGACCGGATACAAGTTTTGGCAAGCCACACTTGATTTGGTGTTTTTTTCTGGATTCTGAAAGGTGTTCTCTCTATCACTGATTTTTTGTTACAGTGATTTTTCATCGCGATTCCCCCGTTTCTCCCCGCTTTGAAAGTTTCCGCGTTTCCAAACAAAATAGGAAATATTTTTTGTATCTTGAATTATCAGTAATGATTTTGTATAACATTTTTTAGTGATTTATATGCATATTTTTTCAAATAAAATTTTTTCTCATTTATTGTCCAATATTCTTTCAAATTCTTCGAAGCAGTTACAAATACATTCACCCACTTTGGATTTCTAAACTACTTCCAGAAACTCGATCTGCATCTCCGAGGAGGCAAGAATTTAATCAAACACCCACAATTCTAACACGTTTTTTACGAAGGAACAATTTTTTCCAATTTGATCGGAACAATTTTTTGCGAATTCCGGAGCATTACTAAATCTCATTTTGGTGTTATGAAACAAAAAGACGCGGATTTCCTACGAATTTTTTTTCATTTATTTTTTAGGTTAGATTAGATTATTTCAGTAGTTTCGAAAATAAATTTTCTTTAATATTCGATTTATTCACATGGAATGACTCCCAAGTGTTACCCTCGAAAAAAATCGAGACCTATATGGTTGGATAGAGCGTAAAAAGTTATCTTAAAATCCAAGAGGAATAGATGATAAAAATTTTTTATAAGGAGTTATGGACCAAAACGTACCAAAAAAAGGTACAATTTTCAAAAAATCATAACTTTGTCAGTTTATGCCCGTTCGTTAAAATTCAAAAAACAGTAGATAGATAATTAACTAAACTTTCAAAAACAATTTTTTTTGATTTTTTTCCTATTGATTGGAATATCGATTTTTTGAAAAAACCGAAAATTTTTTCAATATCTCAAAAATTCCAAGTTAACTTTTTTTCTCACTATGACCATTGAATTCAGCACATTTGATTTACTATAGAACCATATTATTATCCCGGGGGAAATCATGCTCACACAAGTTATGACGAAAAATATCGATTTTTGGCACTTGGCTTCTTTGAATTCGTTGTCCTCGGCGGTCGGTATGGTGAGGGGCATACTTGTTTTTGTGGTTTTTACATGCGTATCAATTGCCTTAAACGTTTGAAATAAAATTCTGCGACATTCAACACCAATTATGCGAATGCCGTCCCATTTCTTAAAATCGTCACTTTGAAAAAATCAAAATTTTGACATGTAAACAGGCACATCTATCTTCAAACTGGACGGAAACAGTCAAACTCTTTTTTCAACATAATCAGAAGAACCTAATTCTATCAACGGCCTGTACAGAATTTTGATTTAGGTCCTAGAAATAAAAATATTTACGATTATTAGAGCCTGACCCCATGTTTTGGCGAGGTGGTACATGTAAACAAGCACATCTATAGTCAAACTTGATGGAAACAGCCAAGGTTTCGTTTTAACATAATTAAAATGACAAAATCTTATCAACGGCCTGTACAGAATTTTGAATTAGGCCCTAAAAATAAAAATATTCACTGACGATGGGACACCTCTTGTTTTGGACCATAACTCGAAAACGAGAAACATTTTTCGAAAACTGTAAATGCCATTCGATTAAAAAATTGAAAACTACCTGTAGACAAATGTTATTGGTTTGTTCCATATAGTCGAATTAGGTGGAATGAACGATTTTCGAAAGGTATCCTATCAGTTTTGGATTATCGAATTCGACAATTATCTGTCATACCTACTTGCACCAGACGGACCAAACTAAAATTACTTTTTTAGCAGTAGTTTTCAATTTTAAATCGAATGGCATTTACAGTTTTCGAAAAATGTTTCTCGTTTTCGAGTTATGGTCCAGAACAAGAGGTGTCCCATCATCAGTGAATATTTTTATTTTTAGGGCCTAATTCAAAATTCTGTACAGGCCGTTGATAAGATTTTGTCATTTTAATTATGTTAAAACGAAACCTTGGCTGTTTCCATCAAGTTTGACTATAGATGTGCTTGTTTACATGTACCACCTCGCCAAAACATGGGGTCAGGCTCTAATAATCGTAAATATTTTTATTTCTAGGACCTAAATCAAAATTCTGTACAGGCCGTTGATAGAATTAGGTTCTTCTGATTATGTTGAAAAAAGAGTTTGACTGTTTCCGTCCAGTTTGAAGATAGATGTGCCTGTTTACATGTCAAAATTTTGATTTTTTCAAAGTGACGATTTTAAGAAATGGGACGGCATTCGCATAATTGGTGTTGAATGTCGCAGAATTTTATTTCAAACGTTTAAGGCAATTGATACGCATGTAAAAACCACAAAAACAAGTATGCCCCTCACCATACCGACCGCCGAGGACAACGAATTCAAAGGAGCCAAGTGCCAAAAATCGATATTTTTCGTCATAACTTGTGTGAGCATGATTTCCCCCGGGATAATGATATGGTTCTATAGTAAATCAAATGTGCTGAATTCAATGGTCATAGTGAGAAAAAAAGTTAACTTGGAATTTTTGAGATATTGAAAAAATTTTCGGTTTTTTCGAATAATCGATATTCCAATCAATAGGAAAAAAATCAAAAAAAAATTTTTTTGAAAGTTCAGTTGATTATCTATCTACTGTTTTTTGAATTTTAACAAACGGGCATAAACTGACAAAGTTATGATTTTTTGAAAATTGTACCTTTTTTTGGTACGTTTTGGTCCATAACTCCTTATAAAAAATTTTTATCATCTATTCCTCTTGGATTTTAAGATAACTTTTTACGCTCTATCCAACCATATAGGTCTCGATTTTTTTCGAGGGTAACACTTGGGAGTCATTCCATGTCAGTTGTATGAATATAAACAAAAGCTATCTTTTCTAAGTGGAAGAAGACATGAAATTATTTTTCAAAAATTTCCCTCATATACCGTAAATACCGTATGGAAAATCCTATTGGTGCACCTTGAGCTCAATTATCTCGGTTATTTCAAAAGATATCAGAAATTTATCAAATATACAAACTGTGTTTCATGATATCCGCAATATTTTATCAGATTTCAGATTTTTGATATCTCTTTTACAAACCAAGATAATTGAGCTTAAGATAGAGGTAAGCTTTCATTACAGTCATACTTGCAACAGGCCGGGCCGGGATTTTTTCATAATTTTCAGGGCCCGGCCCGTCTCGGCCCGGGTTTTCAGAAAAAAATGTTCCCTTCTTTTCGAAAACAAATTTGAGGTCAATTTAAAAAATGAATGATTTTTTCTGTCAAGTAAAAAACTTTGAATGATAAGAGTGTCAATTTTCTGAAATTTCAGAAAAAATTTCAAATTTGACAAACTCGGGCCGCCGGTCCGAGCCGAGAAGTCACGGTCCAGGGCTGGTCCCGGCTCTGGAAATCTTCGGCCCAGCACAAGTTTTGCAAGTATGATTAGTGTATCTACAGTAAGCCTTCCGAGGAGGCCCTCCGTTAGAAGTGTACTATCAGCTGAATGTGAGCTACGAATTCTGTGCTTTGTGGCAAATTTTTATCTTACGCATTCAAAATTATGATTCTAGATGAGCTCCCAACAGGATCTCGCAAATGAACTTGGCTACAAATGGAAGCGAAATTTGGCAAATGGTAGTTTTGGAGAAGTTTGCGTTGTGGAAGAAAAACGTTTCCCAAACAAGCAATTTGTATTGAAACGAGTCGACACCGCTTCCAAGTACCAAACCGAGTTTGACACTCATTTCGCAATGTTTGGAGACGGCAGAAAATCCGGATCAGTTCACATTATTGAGATTCTGAAAATGAAAGTAATCGGTTCCGAAGCAATTTTCATTTTGGATTTCGCTGACCAAGGCGATTTAGGAATACTGTATCCTGAGCCCTTGTGTCCATTATTGGCTCAAAACTATTTCCGACAAATGATCTTCGGTCTTGATTATATCCATTCAAGGAATGTGGTTCACAGAGATATCAAACCACGGAACCTGTTTCTGAAAAGTCCAAGTAAGTGTAACAAGCCTAACACAGAACTCAAAAATCTATTCCAATTTTTTTTCAGATAAACTGAAAATCGGAGACTTTGGAATGGCTGAATTTTTCCGTGATAAGGATGGAAAGCAAATTTGGATTTCCGGTGCTCATGGAACTCTTGGATTTGCCGCTCCTGAAGTCTTCATTAGAGGGCTGGAATCTAAAGGACCTCCTCTAGACGTTTGGTCGGCTGGTGTTGTACTTGTGGACTTGCTAACGAAAAATCAGCTGTGGAGAGGAGCAAGAATGGGGTGAGTGAATTTGTATAAGAAAGTATATAGGATTTTTTCAGAGATGTCAATTTTGCCAAATATTACAACAAAGACTACGATGGAATGACGTTTGACTGGAGAAGTCTGGGAGGTGCAACATGTGAGTTATTAACTTACGAAAGGATTTTTTAGATCTAATCTTTGAAGCTAACTAATATATGTCTTTCAGCGCTTGTCCGCAAAATGCTCAACGTGCAGTCTGCGTATCGCATCACAATTGACGAAATTCTGTCTGACCCATGGTTCGTCGTCGATATCGCTGACGAGACAATTGGAAAATGTGAAGAATAGTGAAACGACGCTGAGATATGACTTAAGGAAATCGATGTAAACATTTTTAATTTCAAGTTTTTCAAAGCTTTCATGATAAGTTTTTTTGGATAGTATAAACTATCAACTAGTTTTGAGTTGATTTCTAAAGTTTTTCAAGAAAGCCATTCATATATTGAAATGAATATTATAAGTTTTTTCTAGAATTTGCATTTTTTGTTCAAAGGAAGAAAAGCTACCGGGCCGCAAAAGTTGTCACCAAGCTCTGAAAAAAAATGGCGCAAAACATATTTTAAAACGTTTCCACTATGATAATCTAGATGTTCCCAAACTCTATGAATTTTCGCTAACTATGTTACAATACACAACACAAGCTTGGAAAAATTCAAATTCATATCAAAAACAAGATTTTTAAAAAACAGATGAAGTTTTACAGTACAATAGAAAACATGGAAATCAGACAAGAAATTGATGAAAAAAGACAATTCGAAAGAAACTGATTAACGAGTCGATTTCCTTACTCCCACTTGTTGAATCCATAGGCATCGGACAAGCGATTTTGCAAGTTGGCAATTTCCAATTGATGGTCCATTCTATTCTGGTTCATGGTGGCTCGGAGTGCCTTATTCTCCTCCATCAGCTTCTTGATGTTCTCCTCGTCAGCTTTAATTTGGCACTGGTACATAGTCCGGAGTGCACTGTTGGATTTTTCAATATTCTGGATCTCAACGTCAGTAATGTCCAAATGAAGTGACATGCTTTCTCTCTGGATGTCCAACATTGCGCTGGCAGTGTTGAGAAGATTTTTGGTTACTGACAACTCTTGAAGAACTTCTTCCAATGATTTTTCAGTTTCTTGTTGAGCTGCCGGTTGTTTTTTCAAGTTTTCTGGAACCTTCAAATCGTCGTCAAAGTCTTCCGAGCAAGAAAAATACTCATCGTCGGAGTCCTCCGTTTTCTTGGCAAATTTTTGAAATCGCTCGAATTTTTTTGCATACTTTTCCTTCAATTTCAATTTCGAATTTTTCAAATCTGCTTGATGTTTCTCTTTTATCATTTTGAGTTCCTTTTTGTTTTCGAACTGAATATTATTCATCTCGCAGTTTTTCTCCTTGATTCTTTTATTGAGTTGCCGAATCTTATCGTGAAGTTGGTTGTTTTGATCTCGGAGATTGCCGATTTTTCCTTTCAAAACCGCTTCATTATTTTTCTGAACATCTTCATATTGACTTCCCTGAAATCAGATGTTTAGATTTTCTGAAAATTTAAGGGGGACAAACCTGATATGTGACTGTCAGCATTGCAATCTGCTGTTGCTGGCAGGCGATCTGTGTTTGATAACTAGAGTTCAATTTGTGGAGTTCTGCTAGCTCCTTCTCTAGTTGTGACCTTTGATTTTCTTTGCTCATGAAAGCATCCAGAAGAATTTTGTGCTCCACATCTTTTTGAGCTTCGGACTTGGAAAAATTCTCTTGGATTTCAGTATTGTTGATAATTAACGCCTTGGTATTCTTTTTGATCCTTCTTCTGGTTTTACACGAAACCGCCTCGGCAGTTGGAGGAAGATTAGACATGTTTATCTGAAAAACAATGAGAATTGTGGTGGGTGACATTAGAAACGACGAAACGATAACAAAAGTAAATTCAGAATAAATCAATAGGATAAATAAATAGAAACATAGAAAATAATGAAACGTATTGATGGGAGAAGAACCGATGATGTTCTGTAACAACTGAGCAAATGAGTAAAACAACGGTCTCAAGAGCGCCTCTTCACCCCAAACCAGGTGGGATTGGATTCAATCGGTGGGAAAATAGTTTGTGGGAAAAAACGACCTGGTAAGTAGAGAAGTTATATGATTATTGATAGACAAGGTGAAGGAGAGCTAGTCAACTAATTATGGGATTGGGAAAAAATAACGATGGGTACCGTAAACACTCTAATAATAGGCCAATTTTACTTTGAGGAAGGTTTCTACGTATTATTATAACAGTTATGATAAGTAATTCAGGGTTCATCCCATATTTAGAAGAGACAAAAATAATAAATATCCTAGAAATGTAATTTTCATCCTTTTGAAAAATTGGAGACTCTCAAGATATCAGATTTTCCATTTCAATATTATTCTCGTCCGACCGCGATGAACCGTTTGGTCAAAAATTTATTCAAAAGCACATTGTCGGTCTTGGCGTTAAAACAGCCACGGTTCTATAAAACTAACATTTGTTACAGTATTTCGAAATTCATTCATTTTGTTTAAGTTTTGGATGTTTTGATTACTTTATGAAAAAATTTCGCTGATCAAAATCTGCGAGGAAAGGGTAAAAATAAATTAATTTCAAAATAATGTATTATCAAAGACACATGAATGTAAGAACCGTAGTTGCTTTGACTACACAATCCAAGATGCGAACTTAAATGAGTTTTCGACCATAAGGTTCATTGGCGTCGGACGTGAATAATAACAGAAATGAATTCAGGAATCAGAGCAAATCAATCAAACATTTGTAAACAGAACAGTACAATTATGGGAGAAAGGATGATGCGATTAACTAACTGAGCAAATGCATAATACAACTGTCTCTAGGGTGTGCCCTTACCCCAAACCAGGTGGGATTGGATCCCACCAATATGTGGGAAGTCTGTGGGAAAAAAACAACCGGGCACTCAAACACATTATATGTTTATTGATAGACAAGGTAAAGGAGAGCTATTCAACTAATTATGAGAATGGGGAAAATGAAAAGCGATTCATATTATAAATGGGTAGAGAAAGAAGTTGTTGAAAATATGGGAATGATTCATTTATGGTCCATCCAAGATTCAGAAGAGATGAAAATAATCATGATCCTAGAAATATAATCTTTTCATGGATATTTTCTGAGTTTTTAAGATTTTGAGTTTCATATTTCTAACGCCTTGAGGTTTTTAAAATGCCTGTTTTTCAGTTGTCAAGATTTTCTCTTTCAGATATTCATGTTTTTCGAAATGTTTGATCTTAAGTTTTTTGAAATTTTAAGCCTGCATTTTCTGAACTGTTATATGCTTTTTGATTCTTAACTTTATCTTTCTCGAGATTTTTTTCCTTATAATTTTTTATTCATCGTGAAAAATACCCCGGGGCAGGATTCAGGGGATGTTGCCGCTCTTATGGTCGTTGGTATCTTTTTTGGACGGACAGTTACATCTTGGAACCACTATTCTGGAATAGATCCACAATTAATTGCTGTAAGTCTCTCGTTCCAACTAGCAGTTGCCTTTTGATTTTTCTAGGAATCGGCAGTTTGTGGATAGCGTTTTTCCGGTGGACCAGCACAAATATGGTAACTGTAAGGCGAACTACGATAGTTTCTCATCAAGGAAAAATAAACACGTCATATCTTCCCTTATGGCAAATAATTCGGAGGGTACAAAACATTTTTAGGTCATTGGGATACAAAGTGATTCAGTGGTGCAAAATTCTCAGTTTGGGGTTACAAAATAATCCTGAAATAACCCGAGATTTCTTCCCCCGAATTGTGGATTTTGTACCCCAGAATCATTTCGTAGTCCCTTTACCCTCGAATCGGTGTTAACTCTGACTGCTTAGCCGAAAATCAACACGTCATGTACTCCCAAGAGCATTCATACCTTCCTTCGTTATTTATTTCAAAATGTAATTGCTAGTTGGAATGATAAAATTTCAGGCTGCATGTTACTGCTATAAAATTCCATATTTCCGTAATGACTATGATCATGAGATTTGGAAAAAATTCTCAACTCCTATATACATATATATTTCTTGCATCATTTGTAATTTATTTCTTGAATTCTCACGAGTTGATTTTTTTGCCTCCACCTTGCTCTTCATAAACATATAATGCCTTCCCACGCGCTCTCATTACTTCCACCCGAATAATCTGATTTAGTTGTTTTCATAGACATTTTTCCCTCGGAAATTTGCTGAAAAATTTTTGAAAATAAAATTAAGAGTTTGAAGAAGTATTTGATATAGTTTTATTTATCCAAAATCGTTTTCTCATTTTCAGAGTCGGAAAGCTACTTTCGAACCAAATTCTCTCAAGTATCAACACTCATTTTTGAAATATGCAATTTCCTAAAAGTCGATAGAAAAATACTGATTTCGTAATACTTGCAAAAAAATCGTTGAAGCCCGGGCAACAAAAATACTTTGAGGGCTAGGCCCGGCCCGGACGGCCCGGATAGAAATTTCAGCAAAATTTTTTTTTCAAAATTTTGACATTAAAAATCCAAAATTTACAATTCAGCTTAAAATTAGATGCTATACACAACTTTTTTTCTGAAAAATTTTTTTTTCTTGAATTTCGAAGCTGGCGTCAACTGCCCGTGCCGGGCCGGGCATTGACCAACCTTTTGAAGGCCTGGCCCGTCCCGTCGCAAGTATGCAAAGAAGCATATTCCAAAAAAAAAATTTGAAACGAATTTTCACGTTTTTCTGACTTTTTGAGAGAAAGCGATTTTCTTGTTCTTCATCTCAAAACTACATTTTTTGAATACAAATGGCACGATTAGACAGAGCAAAAATCCCATAGATTTTGAGAACATTTAGAACAGAAGTCATTTTCTGATTCTGATCAGTGCATTTTACGACTTCCACTTTTTTTAAAGAGAATATATCAATTGTTTTTTAGAGACGGAATGATTTTTCAAGGAACATTTTTATTTTGTGGCTGCTATCGTTCTGCCTTTCTTTATTTATTTTTTTGTGCAGCCTTGAAATATTATTTCAATAATTTTTAATGTTTTTTCAGATAAAAATGTCTGATCTTCATCCAATTAATAAGACGGTTAACATCTCCGATCGGAATCTTATCGAAGAGGAGGCTGAAAAATGTACAAATTGTGAGATGTCAGAAATACAAAAGGATGTAGAACTGAAATATCTTCGAAATGTTTTCATTCGCAACGCACAAGTCGTATCCCAACTGGAGAAGCAAGTTACCGAACTCAATAGAATGGACGAATGCCAGAAGATGCAAATCGCTTCGCAGAAGAAACAAATTGCAGCGCTGACAATAACTAGACAGGTTTGTAATCATTCATTTTTCCAGAAAATCTGTAGGGTTCTTTCAAGAGTGGTTCATTCAAAAAGAAAATTGACAAGTCTATAATTAGAATTGTTTAAATCGGGAAATCCGGTATCCCGTTTTTCCGGTTTTCCCGATAATAATTAAAAATTTCAGGAAGGTTCCCGAATTTTTTCCGGAAATTTTTCCCGACTGTGAATTCCCCGAACAAACTTTCCAGATATTTTCCGGAAAATAGATTTCTCAGTCATTATTTTTAGATTTCTCAACATTTCAACAATTTTTTGCATTTAATTTATTTTCGAGGAAAATGAACAATTTTGAGAAAAGTTAGCTAAAGCGACAGATACCCGTATAGATTGAGAAAAACAAGCAATAATTGATTGAATACTCAATTTCCCGATTTTTTCAATAACGAAATTTTCGAAAAAAATTCCGGGAAATGTTTTAGGAAACAAAATTTCTTCAAAAAATTTTGGGAATATTTTCGGGTACAAGTATTTCCATAAAGGTACCAGTATTTCCATAATGCAAATTAAAAACTTTCAGACACAACACACTGGAAGTCAAATTCTGCTGGACGAGCTCAATAAAAAAATCAAGGATAAAAATTGCCTGATCAAAAATATTATTGCCAAAAAGAAGAAGGACCTCGAAAAACTAGAAGAGAAACATCAAATCGAGTTGAAAAATGAAGAAGTAAAGCACAGAGCAGAGTTATGGCAATGCAGACAAAACATTCGAAACAAGCGAATGAGAGACTCTTTTATGCAAACGGAGGACTCTGAAGACGACTACTTCTCCTGTTCGGAAGATATTGAAGACGATATGGAGGTTCCAAAAAGCACACAATCAGTGGATCGAATAGAAACTGCAACATCATTTGGAGCAGATCATCTGGAACTCTCAATGAGACTTGTCAACATTGCCAATACACTGTTGAACATTCAGGACAAAAAGCAGCAAGTCAACAACGCACTGCAAACCACTTGTCAGTTCGAATTGGATGCTGAAAAAGAGAAGAACTGGATGCTAGAGGAAGAAAACAAGGCGCTACGAGCCCAATATAACCAGAACAAAAAGGACCATCAATTAGAAGTTGCTAACTTGCACAACCGCCTGTCCGATGCCTATGGATTTGAAGACTGGGAGTGAGGAACTCATCTTTTTAATCAATTTTTCGGTTTTTCCCTGTTTTTTATTGATCCACAATAATTTTCTGTTGTGATCTTTCTGTTGATATAAATTTGAATCTTTCTTCAAACTTGTATTTTGTATTACAGAACACTTTTAATTATGTAAAATTCCAAAGATTGTAGCTCATTATCCATTGCTTCCTATCGTTCATCCTTATGTTATTGTGGCCTATTTTCTGACAAGGGATTTGTCCATAATGATAGATTTGGAGGGGGGAGGACTTTGACCATTTTTTGTTGAGTTCTAGTCTGAAATACTCAACTTCTGAGTATTGATTTTTTTTGTAAGTACGAGAAAGACTATTTTCGAAAAGTAAAAAGGGCTAGTATGTATAAAACAACGTTTCCTAGGAATCAATCAAATGCGTGGGAAAACTCCTTTATTAGTAACAGAAAACTCGTTGTAAAAGCCGGAACAAAGGTTAGGGCTATAGGGCAGGTGTTGTGAATTGAAAAAAAAACAAAAAAGAATTTTAATACGCTAGAATTAAAAATCGGGATTTTTCAGAATTTTTAAATAATTGTTATTTCTCACCGTTTGTTACTAGTACACGTTGCATAACCAGAAAGAACTAAAAAAAAAAAGAAAATTTTCTCGACAACAAAAAAATAGATCATCAAGTTTTAATCTTTTCGTTTTTTCAGCTTTTCAATAAACAAAATTTCTAGAATAAAAAAAGAGATTTTTGAATTATTGAGAGGTTGTGAATGATAGGAAATGCTTGGAGATGATAACAAATTTTCTAAAAAAACAAAATTTATCTTTTTTGTTATTGCTTCGGAAACAGAAAAAGCATTAAGCCCCACAGTTCATCAACTTTGATTGCATATATCTCATTTTCTGAAGAAGATATCAAAAAGTGGTCAACTAACAAAATGTTTATAATTATCTCAAAAATAAATTGTCCGTTGACTACTTTGCGATATCTTGAAAGGGAAAAAATAAATTAGCTCAAAGTTAAAATTTAGGGGGAAGGAAGTGGTCATTCTATTCGAGTGCTCGCGGATGCAGATGTGTCCTTTTTTTGCATACTCTGCGCAAAGTATCACTTGCCCTTCTGCTTTTTCAATATCCTTTAATCTTAAAAAATGTTCTCCCGTTTCCAGTATTCTTTTCGAAATGAACAAAAGTTCTTCCTTTAAGACCAATCAACCATAACTTATTCGAGTTAACGCGTGAGCGCTTTATTTCAAAAATGGGCGGAGCCAAGAGAGTTACAGAATCCCGTTTTCAAATTTTTCATCAGTATTCATTCTTGTCGTGGACATCTGTTGCGCCACCAAGCTGAGAAGATGGCCACTCAGAACTTCTCGGCTCTTGAGCATAATGAAGAAAAAACATCGCAAGAGCACATGTTTAATGTGGAAAACATCTTGGTTGTAACAAGCGCAGTTTTCATTATTGCTTCTCTATATTTCATGATTAGGCTTGTCAAGAAAATTGGAAAAGTCAACACAAAAGCGTTTGCTTTTGTTCGGAAACAGCGAGTCATTTCTTTATACTTTGTTTTGGGAAATGTAGGTCATATTGCTTCAATTTTGTAAATCTCTGAACGTTTTCAGGTTTTTCTCATGCTGTTATTTGATGCACTGTTTGTACGTGTCCCAATATCTGGTTTAATTCCATCTTTATGCACCAACTCCAAGGTTTTGGAGAAATGATATGTTATTATTCTACTCCTTCATTTCTTATATCTGGTCCAATCTACCCAGTATACCGTAGTCAGGGTCATTCGCGTCTACTACAGACAAGATCTTCTTCGGTATCGGAAACTTCTAATCACTTTTGTGATTTTCGTCTCCTTAATTGCCATTGTTCCTGTATTTATCTTCGCAGCCCCTCAAATTGAGCAATGTTTTCTACAAAAACCGAACACAATGCCTTTGAATATTGAGGTTGGATTTGGGGTGAGTCTCATATCTTGAAAACTGTTGAAGTTTGTATTTTTTAGAACAACATGAGGCAAATCAACTTCTGGTTTACCCTCTCTTGTCTTATTGCGAATGTGCTAGGATTGCTTTTCAATATTTATCAAGTACGATTTGACATTATCTATGGAACCACTGGCGAAGCAAACATCCTAGAATTTCAAGCAGAAAAGGCGTGGACATACGTCGCAGCTTTGAATTTGCTTCCATACTCCAAACATCTCTTCTTTGTTGTAAGTTTCTAGAGATGAGAAAAGCATTATGGGCTCAATTGATCAAAAGCAAAGTCCAATTTGTTAGACATAATGAATTTTGGATGACTGCTTATTGAGAACTTTCTAATCAAATAGGGAACGCGTTCAGTTGGAAATCAGCGCAGTTCAGTTAGGCGTAAAGTCCAAATGCTTTATTTCTGATTATGCTCAAAGAAACGTCATTAAAAATTAAATAATAGATACGTATTTTCAGATATCCCTTGATCCAGTCATTTCTTCATGGATTACGTCTCTCATTTATTGTTGTGTCACTTTGCTTATCCCTTTAATTTTTCTCAATACTCATCCGGGGGTTGCCAAGAAGAAAAAGAATTCAGTAGCTACAGTATCTGCGTGGAAATGAATCTAACTATTTCTTTGCTTAATTTGACCAAATAAAAACAGATAGCAAATATTCTTCCCATTAATTGTATTTTCATTTTTCATCAATTGTTTTATCAGTTTCCGACTCATAATGAACCAATAAAAATATTTTTCCAAAATGTTTTTGTTCCAAATGACTGCGAATCAAAGTCTGATCAGAATTCTTTCTACCTAATGATTAATCTGAAGAAAGATTCTTGTACTTGTGTGAACTTGACCGAAACATTTATTTTCCATTAGACTCATCATAAAAATTAAAACATCTCTATGCTCTCGTCGCCGTGGATGTCACCATAAACAGCTGGAGATCGAAGACAATTTTTTTGGGATTTTTTCCAACAACATCACCAGATCTAAAACAATTTTCTGGATGAATCAGTTCAAATATCATTTTTATAATTTTGAAAAAGTACGTATCTGATTAGCGAATTTGAATGTTTGAAATCCGAAACTTGTTGAAACCAGAAATTTCAGTTGTGTGCGGTTTTGATGAATTATTTGACGATATATCTACAATTCTGAATTTTCATTGAGTTGTGAAAAAAATTAAATCTGCTATCTAGACAGAAACTTGGTAAATTTCTCGTTTTTTTTCAATTTTTTTGAGTTGTTTTTTTAGGCTGACCCATTTCTTTTTAGCGCAACCTATGTTGAAAACGCCTAGCTCATTCGCTCATTTATCTTCACTATTTTGCTACACCTACAACCTATTTATTTATATTTTTCTAACAGCGCTTTTTGTAATTTTTGTGAGTTGTTTTTGCGCACTTTGCTTGTTTATTTTTATTTGTTTGTATTTGTGTTTTGAATTAAAAAAAAATACAATTTAAAAGTATAAATATTTATTGAATCAAGTTTGATGAGTATTCATGGCACAAGAAAGGAATCAAAACGAGTAGTTGGTCTCATCGGGAGTTGCCAAACAGATCGAGTTAGGTGAGTACAGGATGTCCATCCTCCTCAGTCAAAGTCAAAGCACTACGAGCATCCATCTCGGGCAAGGAATCCTGGATGCGTTGTTTGAGGAGATCATGATTAACCGGGAGGATGTCGATGAGTTCTCCTACTTCTTCAAAGAATGGTGTCAAGAACTTCAACATCAGTGGGAGAGTTTCGCCCGGGGCACGGATCTGAAAATGTTAATATTTGTTTCTATACTTATTATATTTTTACTCACCAACTCTCTTTTCCAGTTCATCAATTCGTTATCAGGTGATTTGAGCTTCTCGTGCAAATCAAAGCCTCCAGCATACAAGATAGCGTATCCGACCTGGATCAAATCATCCTTGGGAGCCGGGTCCAATCCCAATGACACGTCGTAGGATGAGTATCTCATCTTCTTGAATACGAAACCTCTGGGATCCTCTTTCAGATTACCATCTGCGTCACAATATTCGTGGCTCATGCCAAAGTCCAAGATCTTTACAGATACTTCATTTCCAGGTGTCTTTGGTTGGGACAAGGCGAAATTCGAAAGCTTCACATCACGATGAATCAAACGCTTCTCGTGAAGGGCTTGAAGACAATGGACCATTTGATAAGCAATTCGAATCAAAGTAGGACGCTGGCACGACTTCCACGGTGTCGTTTGACGAATGTATTCAAGGTCATACCCGAGAAGTTCCATTCCTAAAAATATTTTAAAATATTATATTTTCAATTACACAAAGTATTTTTTCGAAAGGTCGTATTCATGAACATTCACCAACGCATTTATTTTTGAAACAAAATCTGAATATAACACAACTACTTCATGAGAAGCGGCGTATTTACCGAAAAATAATTAAAATATCTCAAAATTTTACGTTTTTCAGTTGAGTTTATCGAGGTAAATGTTTTGCCTAGATATATAATCATGAATACGACCCCAAAAACTAGTATACTTTTCAGCCTACTCGATTTTTTATGTAAAAAAACTCACCAATGATGTGATATGGACCATATCGGCCAGTAAAATGGTATTTCGGGGAGATGTCACTGTAGTACAACTTCTGAAGTGTCAAAGCTTCGATCTGAAGGTCTTCTTCCTCGGTGGACACTTTCATTGCAATCATATCTGAGTTGCATTTCCCTTCGTAGACGGCTCCAAAAGATCCATGGCCAATTAAACGAGTGAGCAGGTACCCACGAATGTGGGTCCCATCTAGAGTCAACAGCGTATCGTAACACATCCTGAAAAAATAATATTTTTGCTTTTTTAATGTGGAAATTTGTCATTTTTCGTGATTTTTTAGACTGTTTCTAATATTTTCCGCAATTTTATGGGTGACCTAATTATTTTCTGGCGTGACCTATATTCTAAAATATGCAAAACATTTTTTCCAAACTATTTTTATGATTTTTTCTGACTTTTTCTGATTTTTTCGCCATTTTTTTTGGTGACCTATTTATTTTTTGGCGTGACCCAAATTCCAAAATATGCAAAACATTTTTTCCAAACTATCACTTATACACACCAACTACTTGTCATTAAAAAAATAATTAAATTTACCTCAAAAACCGACGATTGGAGGGAGAGAGAGAGCAAAAGAGTCACCAAACCCAAGGGCGAAAAAGAGAAAGAATGATTTTTCTGAAGGATTTCCTCCTTCATCGACTGTGAAACGTGGAAGGTCACCCTAAATTGTTTTGAGGGTACCAGGTTTTTATTATTTTTGAGGGGTGAGTGACTGGGGGTGGGTGGTTATGATGGGTGGGGATGAAGATAAAAATATGAAATTGGGTCAGATGTGAAACTAGGTCACATGATACCTGTATCTAGGTCAAAAATGGAATTTCGCCGTTTTTAATGGTAGAGGTACCATATTGGAAGGTTGGAAAGAGCAATTCGTGTAAAATTAAAATTAGGTCATCAGACAAAATTAACTAGGTCAAATTTGTATTTTTGTTGGTTTTTTAGGTAGAGGTCCCAAACCAGGGGTATGGGGTCTTTGAAGGATGGGAATTCAAAATTAGGTCAAATTTTACTGAAAAGTAGGTCACCGACGTTTTTTCGTCCTATGTAGAGACGGAGATATCATATTTCGTAAACGGAATCCTTGAGGGAAGGGAATTTCGATCGGAAAAAAGTCTTACAGAAGAATTCGTTATGCGACTATATTTATGAACAATATTCCTAGGAAAGCCATTCTTCTTCTAGAAAATTAGCTGAAAGGCTTTAGTATCAAAGGAGAACAATAGTTTTTTTTCCGGAAATTCGGTAGATTATCATGGAATAGGGATACTAAATTCGTTTCGTGCTCCCACTAATGATGAAAAAATCATTTGATTTCCGATAAGGTGACCTAGGCGTTTCAGGATAAGCCTACAACTTCAGGTTTAATAAAACACTGTGACAAACATCCTGTTAAAAAACTGAAATTCCAATAATCAGCGGAATTTGCAATATTGTCGCTGGGGACCGTTGTCAAAACGTCAGGGTCGTTGTCGAAATTCTCGGGATCCTTGGTTCAAATCGAGCCAAAACTTCAAATATAAGTTGAACTCCTATTAGAGTGTTTATGGTAACTACATTTCAAAGAATAGAGAGATTCGGAAATTCGATCTATTAAACAAAACTTGCCCAAAACAATTCGAAACTTTTTGAAATTTAAAAAAATCGAAAATTAATTCAAAACATTGCTATATCTTGGGCTACATTCATTGAAAACGACAAGGTCTGTGAAAACAAAGAATCAGAATTCAAATTATCAGATTATTAAAACGTGCAATTTTGCAGAGACAGAGACCTATGGAATTATCAGAAGTTTACAAAGAAAACATATAAAATTAGATTTGTTGGTCACAAAAGCGGCCAGCCGCAATGATAAAAATGTTCGAAACAATTGAGGAAACTTGGGACTTCCTAGAAAAAAATATGGGATGCGGATAAAGGTGATTGAGAATAACGGAAAAATTGATTTCTCAACAAGAGATCCTATCACGAATTTGGCCACCCCACTTCACATGAAATATGTTGTTTCTCCAGCGAACAGATGGTTCCATTAGGGCCTTGATAAAAATCACCGGAGACGAGAATTCTCGGAGCAACCAAAAACCAATAAACTGAATGAGAGACACGGTAAGCGGACCATTCTGAAAAGAAATCTTTTAATGGAATCCTGAACTTTTTTTTTTAACCTGCATGACTCTCATTATCATATAGTCCATAGAAAGCCAGAAAAAGAAATGAATGACAAAGAGCATTGGGACGGTAATATCAAAGAGATAATGAACGCTAAGAGCCATGATGATACCAGCTGGGAAGCAATCCTGAAATATTATTGGGAAATGGGATGTTTTAAATTTCGTTACCTGAAGAGGCTCGACCAAAATAACTTGAGGCATCATGGCTATTCTCAACTTTGCCCATCTGCCCACCCTATTAGAAAATGACGTGAAGGTTGTAGCAGCTGAATTTTGAAGCGCTGGTTGGTTCGAAATTCCAGATTTGTATCCACGAGCAGCCAGATTTTTGCCGAAAAAGTAATCTTCAGCCATATAATCTTTGAATGCTACCATTCCTCCACATTGGTCTAGAGCTGCTTTTTTGAATATCGACGACATTCCAGTAGGGCAATTGAATCCGAGGAAGTTTCCAGCTAGATAGATCTTGGCATGGGATGTCCCAAAGAAGACCTACAATGTCTTATTTGAATCAAGCTGTTTTCTAAAACAACTTTGAAATGAAAACTACGAATTTACGCAATACAGCAAAGAACAATTTGGAGATTGCTGGATAGTTGGGTTTTGGTATATTGAATATTTGATTCCACGACTAAACGTTTCATGTTCCCTCTAACCTGCTCAAAACAGTTGGCCAATCCAACGCGATCCATGCAATATGGGATCTGTGTTATCAACCCCAATTTTTCTTCGCTCATTATCCTCTTGGCCAAGTCCAAGATCCCGTCGGGCCTCGTGAAGATCGTACTATCACTGATCATGATCAGTGGGTACTTCGCGCCCATATATGCAGCATTCATGTTGTTGATTTTTGGATTGAACCCAACCTCGTGTTCTTCTGGAAAAAAACACTATAGAAATCAAAAAAGATCAGATAACTTACGAAAAAATATAGTGACGTCTACGTCGGGATATCTCTCGATGAGGGCTTTCACGACGGGGACTGCGTCATCTTGTGGGGAATGGAAGCAGAACAGGAGTTCGAACTGATGGTAATCAGCGGTGAAGAAGGACGTCAGGTTTGTTTCCAGATTTTCATCGGTTCCCATTATTGGTTTGATAATCGAGACTCCAGGAAGAGTAGCGTCCGGTTCATATATCTTGTGGAGATGAAAGATTCTGTAAATATTTTCTCGTGCGGTTTTTGAGCTATTATTCGATTTTTTCTGGGTCTGGCTGGTCAAAAATTTGCGTCTAACGATCCATTTCAGTGTGATATTGCCAATTTTAAATTTTGAAAAAGTGTTTATCACTGGTTCGATGGACGGGAATAGTGCAGAAATTACTTAACGAATACAGAACTTTATTTATGTGGGTGACAGCTTTTCTGAACGATTGATAAATAGAGAGATATGATGTGAAACAGAAAAGTTTTAAAAATTTGATGAAAAAAGGACTTTCATTGTCTCACGCAACCTATTTTCCTGGAAAATGATTTTACATAGAGCCGGTTTTACAATAACATTATTTTTATATTCGATTTATGATTTAGAATTTTTCAAAACCAAAAGTTCAAGTGAAAAACTTTGTTAGAAACTCAAGGTAATTATTTTCAACCTAAACGGTTATTTTCGGATAGAACTCTATTTAGTTACTGTACGTGGACATGAGTTTCAAAATGATCGAATCTCTCCTACACTTGACATATTTGACCTCTGAAGATTTTTCAAAAAAACAAGGATAAATTACTTACCCATAGCATAGAGCAATCACATGAATCAGATACAACGCTCCAACAAAAACCACACCAATTATTGCAAAACAAGTCGCGGTGTCCAGATTCTCAATCAATTTTTCGATTTCCAATACGATCCAAGACATCAAACTCGAGACCGTCGCAAAGAACGGCGCTTCCATGGCCTGAGAGGACTGCATACTTTTTGTAATTGTAATTTATTTATTCAGAAGTTTAAAAGATAGTAGATAACAAGAGGCTCAGAAAATGCCCCTCACGAGGCCGCTCTGAGGGGTTGGGGGAAAAAGACAAAAAAAATCAATAACGGGAGAATAATGAAAAAAAACACCGGATAATGGGAGAATAGAAAGGGCAAGGGGGTATCAAAAACGGGATACATTAGAATTGATAAGAGAATAAAACTGGGATGGTAAAAGAAAGTGATTTACATGACATGTGATAGCATTCCAAATAGGTATAATTGATGAGAAAAAATCGGATGTGTTGGGACGGAGATGGATGAGGTTCATGGGCCGTCTAGCCGAGGATGAAAATTTGACATGTGCATCAAGGTTAGGAAAGAAGGCAGTACCATCAAGAAACTTATAAAGGAGAATTAGTTGAGCCTTGAGCCTACGATGGCGAATGGAGAACATGTTAAGGGTAGTGAGGCGATCAGAGTAGGAAGAGAACTGGATATTGCAACGCTGGCAAACAATTCTAGAGAAGAACCTTAAGGGAGATTCGAGTTTGAGGGAGAGACTAGAGGAAGGTGGAGGAGAGTATATCACAGAGCAATATTCAATGATTGGCAAGACATAGCATTTGAATAAATAGGTATAGAAAGAGGGTGAATTAGACTTGAAGGATTTCAGCAGTTGCTTTGAGCGGAGAAGAGCAAGGGCAGTAGTTTTGTTTATATGGGGAGCAAACTTGAGAGAGGGGTCCGTGATGAGACCCAAGTCACGAACGGAAAGGGATTCGTTTATAGTACTACCGACAATTGTAAAGGGGTGGGACGAATTATGGGAACCTAATCGGAGAAGAGCAGTCTTAGATTCGGCAAGAGGAAGGGAGTTGGATGCGGACCAGGTAACAACGGTGTCGATACCGGTTTGGATGGCAAGAGGATCATACGAGTATAATTTTATATCGTCAGCGAATGCAGCAACGTGTAATCGTGGGATTTTCTCTAGTTCTAGAAGCAAGTCATTAATGAAGATGATGAACAAAAGTGGACCAGAAACGGTGCCTTGAGGGACACCGGAAGGTATAATAGAGGAAGGAGTCCCCAGATGATCATTAATTTTGACGGAGAAGGTGCGTCCAGTGAGAAAGTCAGAAAACCAAGAAATAAAGGAATTGGGAATATCAAAATTAACGAGTTTCTGGATTAGGAGTTGGTGGTGAACCTTGTCAAAGGCCTTCCGGAAATCGAAGAAGATGACGTCAAGGGAATTGTGTTCGAATAAAATAGACTTGTAGGTAGAGATAGAGTGGACCAATGAGGTAGTGCAGGAACGCTGAGCTAGAAAACCTTGTTGAAACCTACTGAATTTATGAAGACAGTCATTTTTGATAGTATCGCAAAGTATACGTTCAAAAATACGGGCAAACGGATCTGTAAGCGAGATTGGACGATAGTTTTCAGGAGAGGAGGATGATCCTTTTTTAGGGATCGGAATAACTACGGCGTGTTTCCACGAGGTAGGTACTTGGGAAGATTCAAGCGAGCTTGAGTATATAAGGGAGAGAGGAAGGGCTAAAGTGGTGGCGCACTTTTTCATGATGAAGTAGTTAGCAGGGTGGGGAGAAAAACCACAACGAGGTGGGAGCTTGAGGAGAAATTTTTCGATGATCCAAGGAGCAAAGATGTCAGACTCTCGAAGATAGGTAGATTGTGAGCAGGGTGGAGAAGAGACTCCGGTTGAGTCATTAGAAAGTTTGATGGAGTTGTAGTTGGAAGCGAAGGAGGAGGTGAAAACTTCAGCTTTCTGTGAATCATGAGTAACCAACGAACCATTAACCGACAAAGGAGGAATCTTAGGAGTGGATTTAAGTCTGCTGTTGATGATGGCACGAGCAGCCCGACTTGACGGAATCTCAGAAATTTCTATGACATTTTGCCTCGATCTCATTATGGGCATTTCTATAAAATGAAAATTTCGGGATTTTGATTCTAATTAAAAAATGCCAATTAGACTAAGGTAATGCCAACTAGACATAAGGAAAAAAGGGGATGACGGCAAAAAACTAAAGGATAAAAATAATGAGTTTGTGGAACGAAAATTGTTTATATTCACTTCTCTCGGTCCTCTCAAGATTTAGGATTTTTTAGATCGGAAAGAAAGAAGAGAAAAAAAACTATTTTGAAAAAGTTCACGAAGACTATGAAAACAGATTTTTGGGCTCATCACTCCGCCCTGTCCGACAAAAACTTCTAGAAAAGAGAAAATGTCATACAATTTTTGTATTTTGGGATATAAAATAAATTCCCAAGAACTATAAACTATGTATTGAAGATGAAATAGAGATAAAGATAATCTTTGAGCCCAGAAAAAAAAAACGGAAATGGAGTCAAAGGGAAAATTTAGACATGACTGTTTTTAATTGTTTATAAAATAAAATAAATGTCTGCTTACCTTTTTGGACCGATTTCCCAATAAATGGAAGAGTCATATTCCAGGAAATAAAATAGGACCAATCCCATATCCAAATCAATATACAAGAAATGGCTAGAAAGGCAAAACAATAATACCATTTTTGCATCTTAGACTTTCCGACAAACTGAAAAGTCGGCAGACAAGCGTTATACAATTAACCAAAAGAACAATAACTATAAATATTCGGAGCAGCGCCAAACTGATAAGAAATGATAAAGAAAAAGAGTGCACTTTACAGTGAGAAGAGAAAAACTAAGTTTTTTTTTCTTCTGCTCCCTTATTGTACTTCGATAACAGAACACGCACACAAGTTAACATTTTTGCACAGTTCACTTCCAATAAATGATGAAATTTTAAAAGCCAGTATAGAATATTGGGCCGCCTTGAATAAACCTAATAAGGAAAGTGAAATAAATTGGAAAATCCATTTTTTCAGAACAACAAAACACTGGAGAATTTTTTTGAAAAATATAACGAAAAATGAAAGCTCCAGGTTCTAATAGATTTTCAAAAAACAACTGTAAGTTTGTAATTGCAAAATTCACTTCCAGGCGATGGTCAATGAGGAACATGATCCGTTCATTCTATTATTTTCCGCAGGTACCCATCTTCTGGAACTTTTGGAACATTCTGGACCTTTCGGACCTTGATTCAGAGGATTTCGTAAAAGTCCAAAAAATGAATTGTTTTGTTTACACTGCTTTTGTAACTGTTATTTGAATTTTTCAATTTTTTGATGAGTCACGTTTCGGGTCTTGTTGTTTTCAAAATTCCAATTTTCTGACTCGCTATCCTTACACTTTTGTGAAACAGATTTTCATAAATTCGAACAGTTCAGTTCTTAATTTTGATTTACTAATCGATTTGTATTTTCAATTTTTCTCAAGTTTTTTATCACCCAGTCCAAAAACTTAATCAGTGTTTCTCGCACCTCAAAATTTCAGCTCTGTTTTTTTCCGAATTCAATTTAATCTCACTCCGACTAGTACCAACAGATAATAAAAAATTGAATGGCTTTATGATTAGAATGTTGAGAATTGGAAACTCGAACAATCACTTCAGTTTCCAGTTTCAAGAAATGACCAGAGTTGTTATAATTTTTGATACATTTTATGACTTTTTTAAAATTTGACACGTAAAATGAAATTAATCATGAAACCCCATTTTTAGATTGAGCTAAATTATCTTATGCTCTACAAAAGCTATAAAAAATCTGCCAACTGATGAAATATTAGTGACATCATGACCCACATTTGATCAGTTGAAAGATTTTCAATATTTTCTCAAAGAATCCGCAAGACTTTCGGAACAAACCACCATACAAAAGTCAAGTTGAGTACAACTTTGAGCTCAATTATCTCGGTTTCTTCGAAAGTTATCAAAAAAATGCATGCCAACTTTTCTAAACTTAAGATTTATGCACACCTCTCTGAGATTAATATTATCTTCTAATTTTAATCTAAAATTATCGACGCATTGATCTAAAAGTTTGGACAGTGATAAACATTGTAAATCAAAAATGAATGAAGCGTCTCTCACTGTTGACATCTCATAATGATATCAAATTACAAAAAACCGTCATATCTTGCGGTTTTATCTGAAGGAGCTCGGTTTTCATTCTGTTGAAACTCGGTTTTCATTCTGTTACTTTTTGTCGTTTCTTCATTGTTACGAATTAACGTATTTCCTCTTGTAAAAGCCCACTCAAACATCCAACTTTGAGCTTAATTATCTCGGTTCCGAGCAGAGATATCAAAAAGTTGCCAATTATTAAAGTATTGGTGATATTATGATAAACATTATATTAGTTGACACATTTTTGATATCTCTTATAGGAATTGAGATAATTGAGCTTAAAGATGGCAGTGTGGGGCTCTTCTATTACAAAATCTTTGATATATTTTATTTAACGTGCTAATTTTTCTTCACATTTTTATGCTCACGTTCAGATGATTTCAAATCCAGCAATGGCCATCAAGCTTGGGTATAATTGGAGATGGAATTTGAGGAATGGCGGATTCGGAAATGTTTCAGTTGTAGACAAACAATTTGAGAATCAGGAGAAAAGGGTGTTTGTGATGAAACGAGTCACTACTTCAAGTCGATACGACATGGAATTCGATATTCATCGATCAGTGTTTGAATTTGGAAAAGAAGCTGGATCGGAGCATATAATCGAGATGTTTGCAATGTATGTGACTGGCACTGAAGCGATCTTCATTGTCGATTTTGCTGACCAAGGTGATTTGGGAAATAGATGCACTCTACCACTCCATCCATCGCTTGCACAGAACTATTTCCGTCAATTAATTAGGGGACTCGATTTCATCCACAAGAAAAACGTGGTTCACAGAGACATCAAGCCATTGAACTTGTTTCTGAAAAGTCCAAGTAAGCGAAAAACGTTTAAAACTAATAAGAAACAACACTTTTTTTCAGACAAACTGAAAATTGGAGACTTTGGAATGGCGGAGCGTTATCGAACCGACAGTGGTAAACAGCTCTGGTTGAAAGGTAGACGAGGTACGCAGACTCACCTTGCTCCTGAACTCTTCATCAACGGAATGGAGTCAAAAGGGCCTCCATTGGATGTGTGGGCTGCTGGAATTGTGCTAGTGGAGTTGATTACAATGAAGCGGTTGTGGAAACAAGCCAACTTGAAGTGAGTTGGTCAATTTCTAATAATTTGGAAGACTAGCATAATTTTTTTAAAAACTCAAGTTTTTTGAAATTAGTTAGAAACCAAAGCTTACCTTAAAATAGTTTTGTTACGGAATCCGAAAACTCCCAACAAGCATAATTTCTTGGCCAGCGAATCCCATTTTAACGAGCATAGCACTATTTGGAGTATGTAACTTTGAAGAATTTCGATACAATACTTCGAGAGTATTGTATTTTCTCACATTTGTCACCAAAGTTACTTTCAAAATAGCGCCAAACTCGTGAAAATAGGTTTTGCAGACTGAAAACTGTCATTTTTCGAATTTCAAAGTTTTTAGAGATTTGAGGTAAAAAAATTTTACGTCCGTAGAAATTTACGGATGTCTGAAAATGCTGTAAAATCCCTGACTGTGAAATCTCAGCTCTGTTAGAAACCCAAGAGCCATATTGTTAGAGTTTTAATGAAAAAAAAAACATTTCTTTCTTTAGCAATTAATTTTTCAGTGACAAAAACTTCATGAAGTATTTCGATGACAAGTACAACCAAATGGATTTCGAGTGGAAAAGTCTTGGGTCTGCAAAAAGTGAGTTACCTCCGTAAATGCTCAATTCAAGTTGAATTGTTTACAGAATTAGTTCAAAAACTGCTCAAAGTGCAGTCTGCATCCAGAATCACAATCGAAGACATCATCAAGGATCCTTGGTTTGTCACTGATATTCCAGAAGATGATGAATTTGAAATTGCAATGCGTGGAAGAGAAACGCTTGTTTAGTTTTGGTACCTGTGCTATCTTTTTTGATGTTTTGCTAACTCAACGAAACTGTTTATAAAAATGAAAATACAGGTTTATGAAAGAATATAGGTGGCAGAAAAGAGCATAATCATGGTCTAGTACAAAAATTGACTTGTTCAATGATTTTGGGAAAAAAAGTTCACAAAATGAAAAACGAGATACATCAAGTCTGGGTGGCAGGGAAATAGGCTTTTTACAAATGATACGGTAGAGATTTTCGAGGAAAAAGGAGAATCTGAAGGACGATGTTGTGTTTCACATCAATCGTTTTGCTTGAACCAGACATTGTTCACAATGAAATAGAGTGAAGCTCGATTTGCGGGATTGCAGTCGAGCATTTTGAGAACCAACGCTGGAAACGAATTTGTAAGAAACTGTGTTTTATTTTGAGAAAAATCTTACTCGTGGCATTTCCAAGCTGGCCCCAATGGAATCTCATTTGATTCAAATTGTTTTGCGAGTACATCTTGAACTGCGCATTTCTGAAAAAAGTCTGATAGTTGCGATTATATTGGTGATCGGAAACTCTGAAATGTCTCTTAAACTTCTAAGCGGCGCTGGAATAAAGTATAGGATAATAAGATTTACAAAACCGCATTTTTATATTCAAAGAAATCCAGTTCAATAGATTCAAAGTTACGAATTACGGACAGATGTCATTTTATGGCTAGTCCTTTAGCTAGCTGAAAACTCACCTCTCCTCAGCATCCTTCCACGGCTCGTTTTTCGTGAGCATATTCACCAACACAATTCCAGCAGCCCAGATGTCCACTGGCGGTCCTCTCCATCTCGCATTTTCCACTAAGATTTCAGGTGCCATGTAACCTTCGGTTCCGCGCGACCCGTACAGCACAATTTCATCTCCGTTGTCATTTTTGTTTCGTCTTGCTAATCCGAAATCGCCAATCTTGAGCACATCTGGAAAAATAGTTTAAAAAAACTAAAACTTGAAAGAACAGATTTCAAAAATTTACAATGAAAATTTTCCTGGAATCATAGAAATGATAAGATAATCACTCACTTTTCGCTGAGATGAAGAGATTCTCCGGTTTTATATCGAGATGGATAAGATCCTTTGAATGCATGTGCTGGAGTCCGGCGATCAGATGCTGGAAGTAGCGATGGCACGGGACAACAGCCGGAGATTCAAAGATTACGTGGTGCAAATCACCCATCGAACCGAGCTCAATGAAAAACACGGTTTGTAAGCCTACTTTTTCCATGGCTATCATTTTTATGATGTGGTCCGACCCTTCGTATGCCTTCATATGGGTCGTGAATTCCCGTTGATTCCGGTCCAAATCCTGTTTCACCGTTTTCATTACTAGTTGGACCTTCTCCGGATCTTCATCTTTTTCCACCACAGAAACGTCTCCGAAATATCCCGAAGCCAAGTCTCGGCGCCATGTGTAGCCGAGACGGGGAGCGAGTTGTTTGTTGTTAAGCATCTGAAAGTAGAGTATATTGAATGAAGCAGTGAATATTGAGGATTTTTTGAAGTACAAAAACAATACATATTTTGTCCTTGAAGATAATTTTGGTTCTTGGAGGAAGATGTAGTAGATGAACTTGTGGACCTATCGCTTGAGGTGCATCGCTACTAGCTGAGCTAAGGTAGCGCAAGCTGAACCAAAAAAAAAACAATAGAACTCTCCTGTTCTCCCTCCTTTAGGTGTTTTTATTTTTGTGTTTTTTTTTTGCTAATGTGATTGTTTCAATGCAAAAATCCTCCTTATTTCTCTTTTTTGTCCAAAAAGGCTAGTTTCCAAACTTTGTAAATTAGACTTCCGGCAGAACAAAAACAGTTCAAAAATAGATGGGGGTAAGAACTAAAGAAAAGATAACAGATAGGAGGACCGGGAAAATTATGATTTATCTGATTTTTATAGCACCGGTCTTTGAAAATAGAAATACCGTGAATCCTGTATAGAAGATTCCTCAGGTTTGAGCTCAATTATTTCATTTTCTGTTAACGATATAAAAAATGAGTCCACCGACAAAAACTTCTAATAATGTTATAAACATTTTATCAGTTTAAAACTTTTTTATATCTTTGACAGGAACCGAGATAAGTTGCCTCATAGTAAAAAATTAGGAGCCCTTCATAACGGGTTTTACAGTAAGGAGGAAGTTTGCATTGAAACATTGGCGTTTCAAAAAACACAAAGAAATGGATAAAAAATACAAGAATAATACTGTCTCTTGAGGACCAAAATTCAATTTAAGAACCAACAATCATTTTAAGGACCACAATTACCGTAAACACTGGAATATAATGCCGCCCAAGCCGTCTACTTTGAGCTTTTTTATTTCACTTTCTCTCAAAAATACCAAAAAATGGTTAACTGATAAAATTATGTTGATATTATTATGAACATTTATTCAGTTGAGCTCAAATTTATATCCTAACCAGAAAATGAGATATTCAGGCTCAAAGGTGACGATTCCGATGACGTTGTATTAGAATGATCACGGTATTTTAGGACCAAAATGTATTTTGAAAAACGAAAATTAACGACCAAAAAACGACCAAAAAATGGACCAAAAAACCGAGAAGAGTCAAATATCTTATTGATTGAGACAAAAGCGTTTAAACAAATGTCTAGAGAAACAAAAAAAAAAGAAATTTCTGTATAAAATAATGCGTTTCTCATACCACTGTTTGTTTTTCTACACCGTAACACATCTGCGTCTCTCATTTCGAAATGATAGTTATATTTGATGAAATGTCGAGTAGCCAATGGGAAAAGGGCTGAGAAAATGACAAAATAAAAAAGTATGTAACAGAGGAATGCCAAAAAATGACGGAACAAAAATAACATCTGTGTCCGCATAGAGCATGCATCACGTGCAAAAAAAATATGCAGAAGTGCTTAATTCAGTGAGACAGTTCTGAGAAAATAGGGCTAATCTTACAGTTTCCAAACCACTGTTTAATATCACTTTCTTTTTTTGATTTATGGATACCGTATTTTCTCTGATTAGAGCTCAAACTTTCCGAAGATTTTGAGCTCAATTATCTCGGTTAATGTGAAATATATCAAAAAGTGATCAACAGATAAAATTGCATTTCATCAGTTGGCCACTTTTCAATATCTTTTACAGGAACCGAGATAATGGAGTTCGAAGTGCAAACGTAGGGGGTGGCTTCTTTCAGAGCACACATCGGAATATGGTACTGTAATCAAAGAAAACTTGAACCTATTTTAAGTGATTTCAATAAAATATTGTTTGGACAGAAAAACGCAAACTTCTCTGCTTGGTGTGTTTGACGGTATTTTACGTGGTTTACAGAATGAAAAACTCACACTAATCTTTGAAATCAGACAAGAAGCTGAAAATTTTGCCTCAAGCCGGCGCGTGGTTGTGGAGAGGACTTTCAATATCCTTCAACAGCTCGATATCTTTTGATAGCCAACCTGAGATATCAGAAAGATTATTATGAAATGAAAAAAATCCTTATCGCTATTTTCATCTAAAGTTGGATTTGGGTGTAGCGTGCTTGTCCTGATCCTGAGACTGCTGATAAAATCTGCAAATGTTGATTCGAGACGGACCATCGTTGCTTCTTCGTGAAATGAACCTGAACATTGAAATGAACCAGAAAGAGTAATTTTGATTAGAGGAGAAGTAAAGATACTTAAAAATTTCGAAAAAAAAATGAAAAAAAATTACGGAATGGATTCAGGCAAATTCTATTTTTTCTGACAGTGATTATATTTGATTAATCAATTTTATCACATGCTTTAAAAACAAAACCATGCAAAAAAAAAATTCAAAACCCTCAAAAATTGCGCGTCTCTTTTTTGAAAAACCGCGTTTTTTTTGCGGCGGCGGCTGGCCTAGAAACCTTCGTGTTCTTCCATTCCTCCTTTCCCAATAAAAGGGCATATCGGAATCATAAAATTGAAATTAATCGGATTTACATCACGTTCCTGCAAAAACTATTCGAAAACAATTTTTAAAAATAATGTTCCTTTCAAATAGGTGATGGCAATCGTTAGTAGCGGTGAAACTATGAAAACATGTTACATGTTATTGTCCAAATGAGGTCAACTTTGGCTCATTACAAGCGTAACGATCGAGCGGTGCTTCCCAAGTACTTCCAGAAAGAAATTTTTAGGAAACAGAGGAAGCATGAACCCCTCAATTCGTCATCTTTGATTGCATGTAACTCATGTTCTGAGAAAGATATCAAAGAGCGACCAACTAACAAAATGCTTATAATAATCTTAAAAATAATTTTTCAGTTAACTAATTTGCGATAATTTAAAAGGGGAGCCGTAATAAATTAGCTCAAAGTTGAAATGCCGGCGATGTGTTCCTTTTTCACATACCCTGCTCAAATTATTATTTGTACTTCTGCCTCAAAATCCATTAATCTCAAAAAATCTCCTCCCGTTTCCAGTATTAGTTTCGAAATGAACAAATGTTCTTCTTTTGAGACCAATCAACCATATCTTATTTGATTTAACGCGTGAGCGCTTCATTTCAAACATGGGCGGGGCCAAGAGACTTACAGGATCCCGTTTTTCAATTTTGTCAGTTTTCATTTCTGCCTAGGACATCTGTTGCGCCACCGAGCTTAGAAGATGACCGCTCAGAACTCCTCGGCTCTTGAGCATAATGAGGAAGAAACATCACAAGAGCACATGTTTAATGTGGAAAACATCTTGGTTGTAACAAGCGCGATTTTCATTGTTGCTTCTCTATTCTTCATGATTAAACTAGCTAAGAAAATCGGAAAAGTCAACACAAAAGCATTTGCTTTTGTTCGGAAACAGCGAGTCATTTCATTATACTTTGTTATGGGAAATGTAGGTCATATTGCTTCAATTTTGTAAATCTCAAAACGTTTTCAGGTTTTTCTTATACTGTTATTTGATTTTTTGCTTGTCCATGTCCCAACCTCTGGTTTAATTCCATCTTTGTGCTACTATCCTACAGTTTCGGAGACATTTCATCTTCTCATTCTTCTCATTCATTTTTTATACCTTGTTCAAACAACCCAGTATACGGTAGTCAGAGTCATCCGTGTATACTACAGGCAAGATCTTTATCGGAAACTTCTCGTCGTTTTCGTGATTCTCGTATCCTTCATCGTTATGATCCCTGTACTCATCTTCGCAGCACCTCAAATTAATCATTGTTCTCTAAAAAAACCGAACACGATGTCTTTGAATATTGTGGTTGGGTTTGGGGTAAGTCTCATATCTTGAAAACTGTTAAAGTTTGCATTTTTAAGAACATTATGAGGCAAATTAACTTCGGGTTTACCCTCTCTTGCCTTACTGTAAATGTTCTTGGTTTTCTTTTCAATATCTATCAAGTACGATATGACATTATTTATGGAACCACTGGTGGAACAAATATCCTAGAATTTCAAGCAGAAAAAGCGTGGACATACGTCGCAGCTTTGAATTTTCTTCCATACTCCAAACTTCTCTTCTCTGTTGTAAGTTTCTAGAGATGAGAAAAGCATTTTGGGCTCAATTGTTCAAATACAAAGTCCAATTTGTTAGACATAATGAATTTTGGATGACTGCTCATTGAGAACTTTCTAATCAAATAGTGAACGCGTTCAGTTGGAAATCAGCCCAGTTCAGTTGGGCGGAAAGTTCAAATGTTTTATTTCTGATTATGCTCAAGGAAACGTCATTAAGAAATGAAATACTAGATAAATTTTTTCAGATATCCTTTGATCCAGTCATTTCTTCATGGATTATGTCTCTCCTTTATAATTTTGTAACTCTGCTTATCCCTTTAATTTTTCTCAATACTCATCCGGAGGTTGCCAAGAAGAAAAAGAATTCAGTAGCTACAGTATCTGCGTGGAATTGAATATAATTACCTTATTGCATAATTTGACCAATTAAAAATGAATCGCAATCATTTTTTTCATAAATTGTATTTACATTTCTCAATTTCTGTTCATCAATTTCAGTGAAGAAATAAAAATATTTTTCCAAAATATCGTTCCAAGTGACTGCGAATCAAATTCTGATCAGAATTCTTTTTCACATGATGATTAATCTGAAGAAAAATTCTTGTACCTGTGTGAACTTGACCGAAACATTTATTTTCCACTTGCCTCATCATACAAATTAAAATATCTCTATGCTCTCGTCGCCGTGGCTGTCACCATAAACAGCTGGAGATCGAAGACCAAATTAGAGATTCTCAATGACAACTTTCCCAGATCTGAAACATTTTTCCGAATAAATCCGTCCAAATATTATTTTCATAATTATGAAAATAAATTGATTTCGGATAAGCAGTTTTGATATTTTGAAATCCGAAGCTTGTTGGAACCAGAAATTTTAGTTGTGCGCAGTTTTTATGAATTATTTGACGATATAATATCTAAAATTCCGAATTTCTAGACAGAAACTTGGTAATTTTCTCGTTTTTTTTCAATTTTTTGAGTTGTTTTTTTTTTTTGGCTGACACACACACACACACACACACCTACAACCTATTTATTCATATTTTTCTAACAGCGCTATTTGTTTTTTTTTCTTTTTTTGTGAGTTGTTTTTGCGCACTTTGCTTGTTGATTTTTATTTGTTTATACTTGTGTTTGTACTTGTATTTTGAAGAAAAAAAAACGATTTCAATTCATAAAATTTATTTATCAAGTTGAATGAGTATTCATGGCACAAGAAAGGGATCAAAACGAGTAGTTGGTCTCATCGGGAGTTGCCAAACAGATCGAGTTAGGTGAGTACAGGATTTCCATCCTCCTCAGTCAAAGTCAAAGCACTACTAGCATTCATCTCCGGCAAGCATTGCTGGATACGTTGTTTCAACAGATCATGATTAACCGGGAGGATGTCGATGAGTTCTCCTACTTCTTCAAAGAATGGTGTCAAGAACTTCAACATCAGTGGGAGAGTTTCGCCCGGGGCACGGATCTGAAAATGTTAATATTTGTTTCTACACTTCTTATATTCTTACTCACCAACTCCCTTTTCCAGTTCATCAATTCGTTATCAGGTGATTTGAGCTTCTCGTGGAAATCGAAGCCTCCAGCATACAAGATAGCGTATCCGGCCATGATCACATCGTCCTTGGGAGCAGGGTCCAATCCCAAACATACGTCGTAAGATGAGTATCGCATCTTCTTGAACACAAAACCTCTGGGATCCTCTTTGAGATTTCCCTCTGCGTCAGCATATTCGTGGCTCATGCCAAAGTCCAAGATCTTTACAGATACTTGATTTCCAGGTGTCTTTGGTTGGGACAGGGCGAAATTCGAAAGTTTCACATCACGATGAATCAAACGCTTCTCGTGAAGGGCTTGAAGACAATGGACCATTTGATAAGCCATGCGAATCAAAGTTGGACGTTGACATGATTTCCATGGTGTTGATTCACGAATAGATTCAAGATCATAGCCAAGGAGTTCCATTCCTAAAAATATTTTTAAATTATTATATTTTCAATCACAGATATTATTTATTCTAGAGGTCGTATTCATGAACATTAACCAAGGCATTTATTTTTGAAACAAAAACTGAATTATTTATTCAAATTTAGCTAAATAGACGCAATGTACTAAAAATCTTCCAATCTGGATGTTTTTCCTGTTTCTGATATGGAAAAATGACTTTGAACCAGTTTTTCTAAATCATTTTGAATTGAGAAATTCTTATTTTTTGACACAGTACTGTAAATTCTATCATTCATGTAATTTGTATCAAAAATCAAAATTTTTAGTGGAACATCAACGAAATTTGGAGTTAAAGTTAGATAATAACGTTCTTTTGATACTATTCAATCGTTGCTATAATTTTTTTAAAATAAAAGTTTTTCGAATATTGAGTGGGAATATCAAAATTTAATAGCACAACTACTTCATGAGAAGCGGCGTATTTACCGAAAAATAATTAAAATATCTCAAAATGTTACGTTTTTCAGTTGAGTTTATCGAGGTAAATGTTTTGCCTAGATATATAATCATGAATACGACCCCAAAAACTAGTATACTTTCCAGCCTACTTGATTTTTTATGTAAGAAAAAAAACTCACCGATGATGCTATATGGACCATATCGGCCAGTGAAATGGTATTTCGGGGAGATGTCACTGTAATACAACTTCTGAAGTGTCGCTGCTTCGACAAGAAGGTCTTCTTCCTCGACAGCCACTTTCATTGCAATCGTATCCGAGTTGCATTTCGCTTCGTAAACGGCTCCGAAAGATCCATGGCCAATTAAACGAGTGAGCAGGTACCCACGAATGTGGGTTCCATCGAGAGTCATTAACGTATCGTAACACATCCTGAAAAAAAAAATAATATTTTTACTTTTTAATGTGGAAATTTGTAATTTTTCATGATTTTTTCTAACTTTTTCTATTTTTTTCGGCAATTTTATGAGTGACCTAATTATTTTTAGACGTGACCTACATTCCAAAATATGCTCGACCCTTTTGCCTAACTATTTCTATAATTTTTTCTGGTTTTTTTTCTGATTTTTTCGCCATTTTTTTGGTGACCTAATTATTTTTTTGCTTGACCTATATTCCAAAAAATGTAAAACATTTTTTCCAAACTATCACTTATACACACCAACTACTTGTCATTTAAAAAAAATTAAATTTACCTCAAAAACCGACGATTGGAGCGAGAGAGAGCGGAAGAGTCACCAAACTCGAAGGCGAAAAAGAGAAAGAATGATTTTTCTGAAGGATTTTCCCCTTTATTGACTGTGAAACGTGGAAGGTCACCCTAAATTGTTTTGAGGGTACCAGGTTTTTATTATTTTTGAAGGGTGAGTGACTGGGGGTGGGTGGTTATGATGGGTGGGGATGAAGATAAAAGTATGAAATTGGGTCAGATGTGAAACTAGGTCACATGATACCTGTATCTAGGTCAAAAATGGAATTTCGCCGGTTTTAATGGTAGAGGTACCATATTGGAAGGTTGGAAAGAGCAATTAGTGTAAAATTAAAATTAGGTCATCAGACGACATTAACTAGGTCAAATTTGTATTTTTGTTGGTTTTATAGGTAGAGGTCCCAAACCAGGTGTATGGGGTCCTTGAAGGATGGGAATTCAAAATCAGGTCAAACTTTTCTGAAAAGTAGGTCACCGACGTTTTTTCGTCCTATGTAGAGACAGAGATATCATTTTTCGTAAACGGAATCCTTGAGGGAAGAGAATTTCGATCGGAAAAAGTCTTACAGAAGAATTCGTTATGAGACTATATTTATGAACAATATTCCTAGGAAAACCGTTCTTCTCTTTGAAAGTTAGCTGGAAAGGCTTGAGTATCAGAAGAGAAAAATAATTTTCTTTCTGGAACATCGGTAGATTATCATGGAATAGGGATACTAAATTCGTTTCGTGTCCCCACTAATGATGATAGAATCATTCGATTTTTGAAGAGCGAATTGAGGCAGTAAAGTTTTCCGCTCTTTCCGGGAAGAATGGTCCCATCTTTGGACCACCGGTCCCAACGACCTTCGACAACGATTATATAGATCCGATAACGGTCCCAATGGTACGACATTGGTCCCAACCCGGCTTGTTTGGACAGCCCTTTTTGGAAATCGAATATTCGATCTATGAAAAAAGTGTTTCATCCTAAGCCTTAAAAACATAAAACTGTAATATTTTTTATTCTGCTGTCATTTAGGAATTTAAGTGCCTTTTGTCAGGGTTTTTTTCAGAATACCCTGTTTTTTTTGTTTTGTATTGTAGGCTGGGCTACAAAATCTTTTTCTGGCAATAAAATGAACTAGGCGTTTCAACCTAAGCCTATGATTTCAAATAAAAAACACGTTAAAAAAATCAGAAATTTCAATTATCAGCGAAATTCGTAAATTGAATATTCAATTTTCAGAAAAGGGCTTTCCAAGCAAGCCTGTTTGGGACCGTTGTTATATTGTTGGGCTATTCTCGGATAGCTGTGACCGTAGTCAAAACGTTGCGGCCGTTGTCGTAATTCTTGGGATCCGTAGTCCACAGATGGGATCGTTCTTCATGGAAAGATCCAATTTTCATTAGCTTATGTAGATATTGAGATAATAGAGCTAAAACTTCTAATATAGGTTGACATTCTATTAAAGTGCTTATAGTAACTACATCTAAAAGTATGAAGAGTTTCGGAAATCCGATCTTGGACTGATTTTTGCCCAAAACAATTCAAAACTCTTTGAAATTTCAAAAATCGAAAATTAATTCCAAACATTGTTAATTCTTGGACTACCTTCATTGAAAACGACAAGACCTGTAAAAAAGATAGATTAAAAATTCAAAAAATCAGATTTGTTGGTCACAGAAGCGGCCAGCCGCAACGAAAAAAATATAATAAAATAATGAGAAAATGTTCAAAAAATTAGGTAAACTTACATTAGTGCCTTTTTAGAAAAAATCAGAAAATGCGGCCAACGGTGATTGAGAATAATAGAAAAAATTATTTTTTCAGACAGAAATCCTATCACGAATTTTGCCACCCCATCTTACATGGAAGATGTTATTTCTCCAGCGAACGGATGGTGTCATTAAGGCTTTGATAAAGATCACTGGAGATGAAAGTTCTCGGAACAACCAAAAACCGAAAAACTGAATGAGAGGCAATGTAAGCGGACCATTCTGAAAAGCATATTTTGATAGGAGATTCTAAATTTTCAGTCCTTTACCTGCAGAACTCTCATTATCATATAGTCCATAGAAATCCAGAAAAAGAAATGAATGACAAAGAGCATTGGGATGGTAATATCAAAGAGATAATGAACGCTAAGAGCCATGATGATACCAGCTGGGAAGCAATCCTGAAAAATTATTGGGAAATTGAATGTTTTAAATTTCGTTACCTGAAGAGGCTCGACCAAAATAACTTGAGGCATCATGGCAATTCTCAACTTTGCCCGTCTGCCCACCCTATTAGAAAATGAGGTGAAGGTTGTAGCAGCTGAATTTTGAAGCGCTGGTTGGTTCGAGATTCCAGATGTGTATCCACGAGCAGCCAGATTCTTGCCGAAAAAGTAATCTTCAGCCATATAATCTTTGAATTCTACCATTCCTCCACATTCGTCTAGAGCTGCTTTTTTGAATATCGACGACATTCCAGTAGGGCAATTGAATCCGAGGAAGTTTCCAGCTAGATAGATCTTAGTATGGGATGTCCCAAAGAAGACCTAAAATGTCTTATTTGAATTAAATTGTTTTCTAAAACAACTTCGAAATGAAAACTACAAATTAAAGCAATGCAGCGAAGAACAATTCGGAGATTGTTGAATAGTTAGGTTTTGGTATATTGAATATTTGGTTCCACCACTAAACGTTTCATGTTCCCTCTAACCTGCTCAAAACAATTGCCCAATCCAACGCGATCCATGCAATATACCCCAATTTTTCTTCGCTCATTATCCTCTTGGCCAAGTCCAAGATCTCGTCGGTCCTCGTGAAGATCGAACTATCACTGATCATGATCAGTGGATACTTCGCGGCCATATATGCAGGATTCATGTTGTTGATTTTTGGATTGAACCCAATCTCGTGTTCTTCTGGAAAACAACACTATAAAAATAAAAAAGATTAGATAACTTACGGAAAAATACAATGGCGTCTACTTCGGGATATCTCTCGATGAGGGCTTTCACGACGGGGACAGCGTCATCTTGTGGGGAATGGAAGCAGAACAGGAGTTCGAACTGGTGGTAATCAGCGGTGAAGAATGACGTCAGGTTTGTTTCCAAATTTTCATCCGTTCCCATTATTGCCTTGATAATCGAGACTCCAGGAAGAGTAGCGTCCGGTTCATGTATCTTGTGGAGATGAAAGATTCTGTAAATATTTCTCGTGCGGTCGTGCGGTTTTTGAGCTATTATTCGATTTTTTCTGGAACTGGCTGGTCAAAATTTTGCGTCTAACTATCCATTTCAGTGTGATATTGCCAATTTTAAGATTTGAAAAAGTGTTTATCACTGGTTCGATGGACGGGAAAAGAGCAGAAATTACTTAACGAATATATAACTTTATTTATGTGGGTGACAGCTTTTCTGAACGAATACTACCTGGATATGAAAGCGTTTCAAAAATTCCGAAGTTACAACTCAAATTGATGAAAAAAGAAGTTGCATTGCATCACGCAACCTATCTTCATGGAAGTGATTTTACAAAGAAGCTGTTTTACAAAAAAAATAGTTTTATATTCGATTTATGATTTAGAATTTTTCAAAACCAAACGTTCAAGTGAAAAACTTTGTTAGAAACTCAATGGTGATTATTTTCAACCTAATCGGTTATTTTCGGATAGAACTCTATTTGGTTACTGTACGTGGACATGAGTTTCAAAATGATCGTAGCTCTCCTACACTTGACATATTTGACCTCTGAAGATTTTTCAAAAAAACAAGGATAAATTACTTACCCATAGCATAGAGCAATCACATGAATCAGATACAACGTTCCAACGAAAACCACTCCGAAAATTGCCAAACAAGTCGCGGTGTCCAGATTCTCAATCAATTTTTCAATTTCCAATACGATCCAAGGCACCAAACTCGAGACAGTCGCAAAGAACGTCGCTTCCATGACCGGATAGGACTTCGTGCTTGACGGAATCTCAGAGAATTCTACGGAATTTTGCCTCGATTCCATAATGGGCATTTCTATAAAATGAAAATTTCGGGATTTTGATTCTAATTGAAAAATGTCAACTAGACATAAAGAAAAAAGGGGATGACGGCAAAAAACTGAAGGATAAAAATAATGGGTTTGTGGAACGAAAATTGTTTATATTCATTTCTCTCAGTCCTCTCAAGATTTAGGATTTTTTGGATCGAAAAGAAAGAAGAGAAAAAAATTATTTTGAAATAGTTCACAAAACTATGAAAACAGATTTTTGGGCACATCACTCCGCCCTGTCCGACAAAAACTTCTGGCAAAAAGAAAATGTCATACAATTTTTGTATTTTGGGATATAAAAGAAATTCCCAAGAACTATAAACTATTGATGATAAAATAGAGATAAAGAAAATCTTTGAGGCCAGAAAAAACGGAAATGGAGTCAAAGGGAAAATTTAGGCGTGACTGTTTTTTATTGTTTACAAAATATAATAAAAGTCTGCCTACCTTTTTGGACCGATTTCCTAATGAATGGAAGAGCCATATTCCACAGAATATAATATAACACTTCCCATATCCGAATCAAAATACAAAAAATGGCTAGAAGGCCAAACCAAAAATACCATTTTTGCATCTTAGACTTTCCGACAAACTGAAAAGTCGGCAGACAAGCGTTATACAATTAACGAAAGGAACAATAACTATAAATATTCGGAGCAGCGCCAAGCTGATAAGAAATGATAAAGAAAAAGACTGCACTTTACAGTGAGAAGAGAAAAAAACTAAGTTTTTTTTTCATTATGCTCCCTTATTGTACTTCGATAACAGAACACGCACACAAGTTAACATTTTTGCACAGTTCACTTCCAATAAATGATGAAATTTTAAAAGCCAGTATAGAATATTGGGCTGCCTTGAATAAACCTAATAAGGAAAGTGAAATAAAATGGAAAATCCATTTTTTCAGAACAACAAAACACCGGAGAATTTTTTTGAAAAATATAACGAAAAATGAAAGCTCCAGGTTTTAATAGATTTTCAAAAAACAACTGAAAGTTTGTAATTGCAAAATTCACTTCCAGGTGATGGTCAATGAGGAACATGATCCGATTCATTCTATCATTTGCAGGTACTCAACTTCTGGAACTTCCGGAACATTCTGGACCTTTCGGACCTTGATTCAGAAGATTTCGTAAAAGTCCAAAAAATGAATTATTTTATTTACACTGCTTTTGTAACTGTTATTTGAATTGTTCAATTTTTTGATGAGTCACGTTTCGGGTCTTGTTGTTTTCAAAATTCCAATTTTCTGACTCGCTATCCTTACACTTTTGTAAAACTGATTTTCATAAATTCGAACAGTTCAGTTCTTAATTTTGATTTACTAATCGATTTGTATTTTCAATTGTTCTCAAGTTTTTTATCACCCAGTCCAAAAACTTAATCAGTGTTTCTCGCACCTCAAAATTTCAGCTCCATTTTTTTTCCGAATTCAATTTAATCTCACTCCGACTAGTACCAATAGAGAATAAAACATTGAATGGCTTTATGATTAGAATGTTGAGAATTGGAAACTCGAACAATCACTTCAGTTTCCAGTTTCAAGAAATGACCAGAGTTGTTATAATTTTTGACACATTTTATGACTTTTTAAAATTTGACACGTAAAATGAAATTAATCATGAAACCCCATTTATAGTATGAGCTCAATTATCTTATGCTCTACAAAAGGTATAAAAAATTTGCCAACTGATGAAATATTAGTGACATCATGACCCACATTTGATCAGTTGAAAGATTTCCAATATTTTCTCAAAAAATCCGCAAGACTTTCGGAACAAACCACCTTACAAAAGTCAAGTTGATAACAACTTTGAGCTCAATTATCTCGGTTTCTTAGAAAGTTATCAAAAAAATTCATGTCAACTTTTCTAAACTTAAGATTTATGCACACCTCTCTGAGATTAATATTATCTTCTAATTTTAATCTAAAATTATCGACGCATTGATCTAAAAGTTTGGACAGTGACAAACATTGTAAATCCAAAATGAGTAAAGCGGCTCTCACTGTTGACATCTCATAATAATATCAAATTACAAAAAACCGTCATATCTTGCGGTTTTATCTGAAGGAGCACTTCTTCTCCCCTTTCTGTTTTTATGATCCTCATCTGCTCTTCTATGAATATAAACAGATATTCAAAATGTGGAACCTTCCCTGAAAGCTGGAAGAAAAACTCGGTTTTCATTCTGTTACTTTTTTTGTCGTTTCTTCATTGTTACGAATTAACGTATTTCCTCTTGTAAAAGCCCACTCAACCATCCTATTTTGAGCTTAATTATCTCGGTTCCAAGCAGAGATATCAAAAAGTTGTCAACTGTTAAAACGTTGGTGATATTATGATGAAAATTATATTAGTTGACACATTTTTGCTATCTCTCATAGGAATTGAGATAATTGAGCTCAAAGATGACAGCGTGGGGCTTTTATATGACAGATTCCTTGATATATTCAATTTAACGGCGTAATTTTTTCTCATTTGTTATGTTTACATTCAGATGATTTCAAATCCAGCCATGGCCATCAAACTTGGGTATAATTGGAGATGGAATTTGAGGAATGGCGGATTCGGAATAGTTTCAGTTGTAGACAAACAATTTGAGAATCAGGAGAAAAGAGTGTTTGTAATGAAACGAGCCAGTACTTCAAGTCGATATGATCTGGAATTCGATATTCATCGATCAGTGTTTGGATTTGGAAGAGAAGCTGGATCAGACCATATCATTGAAATGTTTGCTATGTATGTGGCTGGCACTGAAGCGGTTTTCATTGTCGATTTTGCTGATCAAGGTGATTTGGGAAATAGATGCACTCTACCACTCCATCCATCGCTTGCCCAAAATTATTTTCGTCAATTGATTTGGGGACTTGATTTCATCCACAAGAAAAACATTGTTCACAGAGACATCAAACCATTGAACTTGTTTCTGAAAAGTCCAAGTAAGAGAATAACGATGAATGCTTATAACAAAGCGAAAAAATCATTTTTAGACAAATTGAAAATTGGTGATTTTGGAATGGCCGAGCGATATCGAACCGACAGTGGTAAGCAGCTCTGGTTGAAAGGCAGACGAGGTACGTGGACTCACCTTGCTCCTGAACTCTTCATCAACGGAATGGAGTCAAAAGGACCTCCATTGGATGTATGGGCTTCTGGAATCGTGCTAGTGGAGTTGCTTACAATGAAGCGGTTGTGGAAACAAGCCGACTTGAAGTGAGTTTGTCAATTTCTGAAGATTTGGAAGATTAGCATCGATTTTTTAAAAGCTTAGCCCAAGTTTTTTTTTGAGATTAGTTAGAAAACAAGGCTTACTTTAGAATAATTTTGTTACGGAATCCGAAAACTCTCAACAAGCCTAATTTCTTTGCCAGCAAATCCCATTTTAACAAGCATAGCACTATTTGGAGTATGTAACTTTGAAGAATTTCGATACATTAATTCAAAAGTATTGTATTTTCTCACTTTTGTCACCAAAAATTACTTTCAAAATAGCGCCAAACTCGCAAAAATAGGTTTTGCAGACTGAAAACTGTCATTTTTCGAATTTCAAAGTTTTTAGAGATTTGAGGTAAAAAAATTTTACGTCCGTAGAAATTTACGGATGTCTGAAAATGCTGTAAAATCCCTGACTGTGAAATCTCAGCTCTGTTAGAAACCCAAGAGCCATATTGTTAGAGTTTTAATGAAAAAAAAAACATTTCTTTCTTTAGCAATTAATTTTTCAGTGACAAAAACTTCATGAAGTATTTCGATGACAAGTACAACCAAATGGATTTCGAGTGGAAAAGTCTTGGGTCTGCAAAAAGTGAGTTACCTCTGTAAATGCTCAATTCAAGTCGAATTGTTTACAGAATTAGTTCTAAAACTGCTCAAAGTGCAGTCTGCATTCAGAATCACAATCGAAGACATCATCAAGGATCCTTGGTTCGTCACCGATATTCCAGAAGATGATGAATTTGAAATCGCAATGCGTGGAAGAGAGACGCTTGTTTAGTTTTGGTACCTGTGCTATCTTTTTTGATGTTTTGCTAACTTAACCGAAATAATAATAAAAATAAAAATTCAGGTTTATGAAAAGGTGGCAGAAAAGAGCATAATCATGGTCTAGTACAAAAATTGACTTGTTCAATGATTTTGGGAAAAAAGTTCACAAAATGAAAAACGAGATACATTAAGTCTGGGTGGCAGGGAAATGGTCTTTTTACAAATGATACGGTAGAGATTTTCGAAGAAAACGGAGAATCTGATAGACCATTTTGTCCTTAACATCAATCGTTTTGCTTGAACCAGGCATTGTTTTCAATGAAATAGAATGAAGCTCGATTTGCGGGATTGCAGTCGAGCATTTTGAGAACCAACGCTGGAAACGAACTTGTAAGAAACTGTGTTTTTTTTTTCGAATAAAAATCTTACTCGTGGCATTTCCAAGCCCGCCCCAATGAAATTTCATTCGATTCAAATCGTTTTGCGAGTACATCTTGAACTGCGCATCTCTGAAAAAAGCCTGATAGTTGTGATTATATTGGTGAATGAAAACTCTGAAACGTCTCTTAAACTTCTATGCGTCTCTGAAATACAGTACAGTATGATAAGATTTACAAAACTGCATTTTTCTGTTGATTTTTGTCCATTTTGATCATTTTCAGGAGTCTGGAGATCAGATGCCAAGTTTCCGATCGTTTTTTTTCGATCGCTTTGAGGGTGGGCAACAGATTTTGTTTTTTCAGGGTTTCAATACAAAAACATGCCAAAAATTGTGTCTGTCTTTCAGAAATTGGTTAATTCGAAAAAGTCGAAATTTCAAAACAAAAAAGAGAATCGAAGTGTCTAAAAACTGAACATTTTTTTTCGTATATTTTAACGACCGGTACTGTAAGTACATCAAATCCCAATGAAAAAATTTAAAGGAAGCTACCGTAAAACATTTAATAGAAAGGCACCACATTGTCAATATTGAGCTGATTTTTCTGGACTTCTATTTAAAATATCAAAAATACGTCAATTGATAGAATATTTTTGATATTGTGATAAATAGTTTATCAGGTGACAACTTTTTTATATCTTTGACAGTAATCAAGTTGATTCGATTCAAAGTCATTTTATGGCTAGTCCTTTAGCTAGCTGAAAACTCACCTCTCCTCAGCATCCTTCCACGGCTCGTTTTTCGTGAGCATATTCATCAACACAATTCCAGCAGCCCAGATATCCACAGGTGGTCCTCTCCATCTCGAATTTTCCACTAAGATTTCCGGTGCCATGTAACCGTGTGTTCCACGTGATCTCTCCAGCATAATTTCATCTCCGTTGTCAGTTTTGTTTGACCTTGCTAATCCGAAGTCTCCAATCTTGAGCACATCTGAGAAAATAGCTGAGGTTACAATGAAAAATGATTTTGAGATTTTTTTTCCATTTTAGAGAGCACTTTGAAACTAAAACTTGAAAGAGTAGATTTCTAGAATTCACAAAAAAACATTTTGGAACCAAGAAGAAGAAAGAAAATCACTCACTATTCGCTGAGATGAAGAGATTCTCCGGTTTTATATCGAGATGGATAATGTCCTTTGAATGCATGTGCTGGAGTCCGACGATCAAATGCTGGAAGTAGCGATGGCACGGGACAACAGCCGGAGATTCAAAGATAACGTGGTGCAGATCACCCATCGAACCGAGCTCAATGAAAAACACGGTTTGCAAATCGACTTTTTCCATGGCTATCATTTTTATAATGTGGTCCGTTCCTTCGTTTGCCTTCATATGGGTCGTGAATTCTCGTTGATTCCGGTCCAAATCCTGTTTCACCGTTTTCATTACTAGTTGAAGCTTCTCCGGATCTTCATTTTTTTCCACCACAGAAACATCGACGAAACATCCCGAAAACAAGTCTCGGCGCCATGTGTAGCCGAGACGGGGAGCGAGTTGTTTGTTGCTAAGCATCTGAAAGTAGATGGTATTCATATTTTGAAGTATGAAAAATATAAATATTTCGTCCTTCAAGATAATTTTGGTTCTTAAATAAAAATTAGGTATTCAAAAATAATTCTTATCCTTAACAGTACTTTTAGGTCATGTTCCCGAATTCATGCGCTGAATATGAACAAAAACAGTTTGAAAAAAAAAGAACAGGGCAAAACAGGAACCAGGGGACCAGGAAAATGACGATCCATCTGATTCTTATGGCACTGACCTTTTCAACAGAAACAGAAATAAGAAGGAAGTTTGCATTAAACCATTAGTTTTCCGAAAAACACAAAGAAGGGGATGAAAAATAGAAGAATGATACTGTCTCTTGAGTACCGAAATTCTATTTAAGAACCAACAATCATTTCAATGACCACAATTACCGTGAACACTGGAATAGAATGCTTTCCAAACCGTCTACTTTGGGCTCTTGTATCTCACTTTCTCTTGAAAATACCAAAAAGTGGTTAACTGATAAAATTATGTTGATATTATGATGAACATTTATTCAGTTGAGCCCTAATTTATATCATTACCAGAAAATGAGATATTCAGGCTCAAAGGTGACGATTCGGATGACGTTCTATTAGAGTGATCACGGTATTTTAGGATCAAAAGTACTTTGAAAGATGACAACTATCTAAAGGGCCCAAAAAAACCAAGAAGAGTCAAATATCTTATTTATTGATACATATATATATATCTAGAAAAACAAAAAAACGGAAATTTCTGTATAAAATAATGCGTTTCTCATACCACTGTTTGTTTTTCTACACCGTAACACATCTGCGTCTCTCATTTTGAAATTATATTTATATTTGATGAAATGTCAAGTAGCCAATGGGAAAGAGGCTGAGAAAATGACAATATAAAACTATGTAACAGAGGAATGCCAAAAAATGAGGGAACAAAAAGAACATCTGTGTCCGCATAGAGTATGCATCACGTGCAAAAAATATGCAGAAATGCTTAATTCAGTGAGACAGTATTGAGAAAATAAGGCTAATCTTACAGTTTCCAAACCACTGTTTAATATCACTTTCTCTTTTTGATTTATGGATACCGTATTTGCTCTGATAAGAGCGCAACCTTTCCAAAGATTTTAAGCACAATTATCTCGGTTCATGTGAAAGATATTGAAAAGTAAATAACTGATAAAAACTTAATCATAATATGAGTAACATTTTATCAGTTGACCGCTTTTCAATATCTTTTACATGAACCGAAATAATGGAGTTGGAAGTGCAAATGGCTTCTATCAGAGAACACATCGGAATATGGTACTGTAATCAAAGAAAACTTGAACCTATTTTAAGTGATTTTAATGAAATATTGTTTGGACAGAAAAAACGCAAACTTCTCTGCTCGGTGTGTTTGGCGGTATTTTACTTGGTTTGCAGTATGAAAAACTCACATTAATCTTTGAAATCAGACAAGAAGCTGAAAATTTTGCCTCAAGCCGGCGCGTGGTTGTGGAGAGGACTTTCAATATCCTTCAACAGCTCGATATCTTTTGATAGCCGACCTGAGATATCAGAAAGATTATTATGAAATGAAAAAAATCCTTATCGCTATTTTCATCTAAAGTTGGATTTGGGTGTAGCGTGCTTGTCCTGATCCTGAGACTGCTGATAAAATCTGCAAATGTTGATTCGAGACGGACCATCGTTGCTTCTTCGTGAAATGAACCTGAACATTGAAATGAACCAGAAAGAGTAATTTTGATTAGAGGAGAAGTAAAGATACTTAAAAATTTCGAAAAAAAAATGAAAAAAAATTACGGAATGGATTCAGGCAAATTCTATTTTTTCTGACAGTGATTATATTTGATTAATCAATTTTATCACATGCTTTAAAAACAAAACCATGCAAAAAAAATTCAAAACCGTCTCTTAAAAATTGCGCGTCTCTTTTTTGAAAAACCGCGTTTTTTTTGCGGCGGCGGCTGGCCTAGAAACCTTCGTGTTCTTCCATTCCTCCTTTCCCAATAAAAGGGCATATCGGAATCATAAAATTGAAATTAATCGGATTTACATCACGTTCCTGCAAAAACTATTCGAAAACAATTTTTAAAAATAATGTTCCTTTTAAATAGGTGATGGCAATCGTTAGTAGCGGTGAAACTATGAAAACATGTTACATGTTATTGTCCAAATGAGGTCAACTTTGGCTCATTACAAGCGTAACGATCGAGCGGTGCTTCCCAAGTACTTCCAGAAAGAAATTTTTAGGAAACAGAGGAAGCATGAACCCCTCAATTCGTCATCTTTGATTGCATGTAACTCATGTTCTGAGAAAGATATCAAAGAGCGACCAACTAACAAAATGCTTATAATAATCTTAAAAATAATTTTTCAGTTAACTAATTTGCGATAATTTAAAAGGGGAGCCGTAATAAATTAGCTCAAAGTTGAAATTCCGGCGATGTGTTCCTTTTTCACATAACCTGCTCAAATTATTATTTGTACTTCTGCCTCAAAATCCATTAATCTCAAAAAATCTCCTCCCGTTTCCAGTATTAGTTTCGAAATGAACAAATGTTCTTCTTTTGAGACCAATCAACCATATCTTATTTGATTTAACGCGTGAGCGCTTTATTTCAAACATGGGCGGGGCCAAGAGACTTACAGGATCCCGTTTTTCAATTTTGTCAGTTTTCATGTCTGCCTAGGACATCTGTTGCGCCACCGAGCTTAGAAGATGACCGCTCAGAACTCCTCGGCTCTTGAGCATAATGAGGAAGAAACATCACAAGAGCACATGTTTAATGTGGAAAACATCTTGGTTGTAACAAGCGCGATTTTCATTGTTGCTTCTCTATTCTTCATGATTAAACTAGCTAAGAAAATCGGAAAAGTCAACACAAAAGCATTTGCTTTTGTTCGGAAACAGCGAGTCATTTCATTATACTTTGTTATGGGAAATGTAGGTCATATTGCTTCAATTTTGTAAATCTCAAAACGTTTTCAGGTTTTTCTTATACTGTTATTTGATTTTTTGCTTGTCCGTGTCCCAACCTCTGGTTTAATTCCATCTTTGTGCTACTATCCTACAGTTTCGGAGACATTTCATCTTCTCATTCTTCTCATTCATTTTTTATACCTTGTTCAAACAACCCAGTATACGGTAGTCAGAGTCATCAGTGTACAGTGCGTTCAATAATTATAGGACCCCCCTCGATTTTGAGGGTTCTGAAAAAACTGAAAGTGATATCAAAATTCTGTAACCGCCATTCGATTCAGAATACAAAATAACCCCCAGGTACAAATTTTCATGCCCCTACCTCTTTTTAGACACCCGTACCAACAAAAAGACCCTCCTGCAGGCGTTCAATAATTATAGGACCCCCCAGAAAAACGAAAAATCGCAAGTTTTTTCGGGACCAAATATGGACTTTTTTTAGTTGGAAATCATTAAAATAGTTTCAAAACAGCCTATTTTGACGGTTTAGACAAAAATTGATTCATCTATTCAAGTTTTAGAAAAAAATATTTTCAGACATTTTCGGCATTTTTTGAGTTTTTGGAATAAATCTTGAATAACTTGGTTCCTGTGTGAGATTTTGAGCTGAAACTGATAGGGAATACTTTTGCAGGGATTTGGATCATTTAATAATTGCTCTTTTACTATTCTGAGCCATTGTTTGTAATTTAGGCTGAACTGAAATTTCAAAAATTGGCCTTGAAATTCGGTGATTCTGGTTTTTGTCAAAAACCTTGAAGTTACGCTCGAATATCATTTTTCCGTATGAAATAATAACTTTGATGGCGATTGCGGTCGCTCAGAACATCTTTTAAAAATTTTAGACAATTTTGGAATATTTTCAATTAGGCATGTTTTTAAAGTTCAAAACTGGAGCTCAATTTTGAGCAACCAAAGCTCGAAAATGCCTTGAACACTCCCAACATGATCCTGATCATTCTTGAGAAATTTCCTATCAGTTTCAGCTCAAAATCTCACACAGGAACCAAGTTATTCAAGATTTATTCCAAAAACTCAAAAAATGCCGAAAATGTCTGAAAATATTTTTTTCTAAAACTTGAATAGATGAATCAATTTTTGTGTAAACCGTCAAAATAGGCTGTTTTGAAACTATTTTAATGATTTTAAACTAAAAAAAGTCCATATTTGGTCCCGAAAAAACTTGCGATTTTTCGTTATTCTGGGGGGTCCTATAATTATTGAACGCCTGCAGGAGGGTCTTTTTGTTGGTACGGGTGTCTAAAAAGAGGTAGGGGCATGAAAATTTGTACCTGGGGGTTATTTTGTAGTCTGAATCGAATGGCGGTTACAGAATTTTGATATCACTTTCAGTTTTTTCAGAACCCTCAAAATCGAGGGGGGACCTATAATTATTGAACGCACTGTATACTACAGGCAAGATCTTTATCGGAAACTTCTCGTCGTTTTCGTGATTCTCGTATCCTTCATCGTTATGATCCCTGTACTCATCTTCGCAGCACCTCAAATTAATCATTGTTCTCTAAAAAAACCGAACACGATGTCTTTGAATATTGTGGTTGGGTTTGGGGTAAGTCTCATATCTTGAAAACTGTTAAAGTTTGCATTTTTAAGAACATTATGAGGCAAATTAACTTCGGGTTTACCCTCTCTTGCCTTACTGTGAATGTTCTCAGATTTCTTTTCAATATCTATCAAGTACGATATGACATAATTTATGGAACCACTGGTGGAACAAATATCCTAGAATTTCAAGCAGAAAAAGCGTGGACATACGTCGCAGCTTTGAATTTTCTTCCATACTCCAAACTTCTCTTCTCTGTTGTAAGTTTCTAGAGATGAGAAAAGCATTATGGGCTCAATTGTTCAAATACAAAGTCCAATTTGTTAGACATAATGAATTTTGGATGACTGCTCATTGAGAACTTTCTAATCAAATAGTGAACGCGTTCAGTTGGAAATCAGCCCAGTTCAGTTGGGCGGAAAGTTCAAATGTTTTATTTCTGATTATGCTCAAGGAAACGTCATTAAGAAATGAAATACTAGATAAATTTGTTCAGATATCCTTTGATCCAGTCATTTCTTCATGGATTATGTCTCTCCTTTATAATTTTGTAACTCTGCTTATCCCTTTAATTTTTCTCAATACTCATCCGGAGGTTGCCAAGAAGAAAAAGAATTCAGTAGCTACAGTATCTGCGTGGAATTGAATATAATTACCTTATTGCATAATTTGACCAATTAAAAATGAATCGCAATCATTTTTTTCATAAATTGTATTTACATTTCTCAATTTCTGTTCATCAATTTCAGTGAAGAAATAAAAATATTTTTCCAAAATATCGTTCCAAGTGACTGCGAATCAAATTCTGATCAGAATTCTTTTTTACATGATGATTAATCTGAAGAAAAATTCTTGTACCTGTGTGAACTTGACCGAAACATTTATTTTCCACTTGACTCATCATACAAATTAAAATATCTCTATGCTCTCGTCGCCGTGGCTGTCACCATAAACAGCTGGAGATCGAAGACCAAATTAGAGATTCTCAATGACAACTTTCCCAGATCTGAAACATTTTTCCGAATAAATCCGTCCAAATATTATTTTCATAATTATGAAAATAAATTGATTTCGGATAAGCAGTTTTGATATTTTGAAATCCGAAGCTTGTTGGAACCAGAAATTTTAGTTGTGCGCAGTTTTTATAAATTATTTGACGATATAATATCTAAAATTCCGAATTTCTAGACAGAAACTTGGTAATTTTCTCGTTTTTTTTCAATTTTTTGAGTTGTTTTTTTTTGGCTGACCCATTTCTTTTTAGCGCAACCTATATGTTGAAAACGACTAGCTCATTCGCTCATTTCTCACTACTATTTCGCTACACCAACAACCTATTTATTCATATTTTTCTAACAGCGCTATTTGTTTTTTTTTCTTTTTTTGTGAGTTGTTTTTGCGCACTTTGCTTATTTATTTTTATTTGTTTGTCATTGTGTTTTGAATTTAAAAAAATACAATTTAAATTTATAAATATTTATTGAATCAAGTTTGATGAGTATTCATGGCACAAGAAAGGAATCAAAACTAGTAGTTGGTCTCCTCGGGAGTTGCCAAACAGATCGAGTTAGGTGAGTACAGGATGTCCATCCTCCTCAGTCAAAGTCAAAGCACTACGAGCATCCATCTCGGGCAAGGAATCCTGGATGCGTTGTTTGAGGAGATCATGATTAACCGGGAGGATGTCGATGAGTTCTCCGACTTCTTCAAAAAATGGCTCCAAGAATTTTAACATCAGAGGCAGAGTTTCGCCCGGGGCTCGGATCTGAAAATGTTAATATTTGTTTCTATACTTCTTATAATTTCACTCACCAACTCCCTTTTCCAGTTCATCAATTCGTTGTCAGGTGATTTGAGTTTCTCGTGGAAATCAAAGCCTCCAGCATACAGGATAGCGTATCCGGCCATGATCACATCGTCCTTGGGAGCCGGGTCCAATCCCAATGACACGTCGTAGGATGAGTATCTCATCGTCTTGAAGACGAAACCTCTGGGATCCTCTTTCAGATTACCATCTGCGTCACAATATTCGTGGCTCATGCCAAAGTCCAAGATCTTTACAGATACTTGATTTCCAGGTGTCTTTGGTTGGGACAGTGCGAAATTCGAAAGCTTCACATCACGATGAATCAAACGCTTCTCGTGAAGGGCTTGAAGACAATGGACCATTTGATAAGCAATTCGAATCAAAGTAGAACGCTGGCACGACTTCGACGGTGTATTTTCACGAATCCATTCAAGGTCAAAACCAAGGAGTTCCATTCCTAAAAATATTTTTCAATTATTATATTTTCAATCACAGATATTATTTATTCTAGAGGTCGTATTCATGAACATTCACCAAGGCCTTTATTTTTGAAACAAAAACTGAATTATTTATTCAAATTTAGCTAAATAGACGCAATGTACTAAAAATCTTCCAATCTGGATGATTTTCCTGTTTCTGATATGGAAAAATGACTTTGAACCAGATTTTCTAAATAATTTTGAATTGAGAAATTCTTATTTTTTGACACAGCACTGTGAATTTTAGCTTCATACATTCATGTAATTTGTATCAAAAATCAACTTTTAGTGGAACATCAAGGAAATTCGGGTTTAAAATTAAATAATAACGTTCTTTTGATACTATTCTATCGTTGCTCTAATCTTTTTGAAATAATAGTTTTTTTCAAAAATTGAGTGTGAATATCAAAATTTAATAGCACAACTACTTCATGAGAAGCGGCGTATTTACCGAAAAATAATTAAAATATCTCAAAATTTTACGTTTTTCAGTTGAGTTTATCGAGGTAAATGTTTTGCCTAGATATATAATCATGAATACGACCCCAAAAACTAGTATACTTTTCAGCCTACTCGATTTTTTATGTAAAACAAAAACTCACCAACGATGTGATAGGGACCGTATTTACCATTAAAATGGTATTTTGGCGAGACGTCGTTGTAATACAATTGTTGAAGTGCCGAAGCTTCGACAAGAAGGTCTTCTTCCTCGGTAGACACTTTCATTGCAATCGTATCTGAGTTGCATTTCGCTTCATAGACGGCTCCGAAAGATCCATGGCCAATTAAACGAGTGAGGAGGTAACCACGAATGTGGGTCCCATCAAGAGTCAACAACGTATCGTAACACATCCTGAAAAAATAATATTTTTGCTTTTTAATGTGGAAATTTGTCATTTTTCATTATTTTTTCTAACTTTTTCTAATTTTTTTCAGCAATGTTATGAGTGACCTAATTATTTTTAGACCTGATCTACATTCCAAAATATGCTCACCCCTTTTGCCTAACTATTTCTATAATTTTTTCTGATTTTTTCTGATTTTTTTCGCCATTTTTTTGGTGACCTAATTATTTTTTGGCGTGACCTATATTCCAAAAAATCAAAAACATTTTTTCCAAACTATCACTTATACACACCAACTACATGTCATTAAAAAAAAATTAAATTTACCTTAAAAACCGACGATTGGAGGGAGAGAGAGCGGGAAGAGTCACCAAACTCGAAGGCGAAAAAGAGAAAGAATGATTTTTCTGAAGGATTTCCCCCTTCATCGACCATGAAACGTGGCAGGTCACCCTAAATTGTTTTGAGGGTACCAGGTTTTTATTATTTTTGAGGGGTGAGTGACTGGGGGTGGGTGGTTATGATGGGTGGGGATGAAGATAAAAATATGAAATTGGGTCAGATGTGAAACTAGGTCACATGATACCTGTATCTAGGTCAAAAATGGAATTTCGCCGGTTTTAATGGTAGAGGTACCATATTGGAAGGTTGGAAAGAGCAATTAGTGTAAAATTAAAATTAGGTCATCAGACGACATAAACTAGGTCAAATTTGTATTTACGTTGGTTTTATAAGTAGAGGTCCCAAACCAGGGGTATGGGGTCCTTGAAGGATGGGAATTCAAAATTAGGTCAAATTTTTCTGAAAAGTAGGTCACCGACGTTGTCTCGTCCTACTCAGCTGCGACTGTCGTCTTTTGGGCGAAAATAAGGGCTTCGCCGCCTTTTGGGCGAACATGGGCGTCTTTTGGGCGAGGTTGGACCGCCGCCACCTTTTAAGCGAGCTTCGGCACCTTTTGGGCGAGAAATAAATTTTTAGGCGAACCCCAGGCGAAGGTAGAACTTCTCAGGCGAACCCGAGGCGAAGCCAGCCAGCTTTTGCTCTTTCTTTTGCCACCTTTTAGGCGCTGTTTGGGCACCTTCTGGGAAAATCCCTAGCGGAATCTGGCCAACCACCGCCCAAAAGACGACAGCCGCAGCCGAGTATGTAGAGACGGAGATATCATATTTGGTAAACGGAATCCTTTAGGAAAGGGAATTTCGATCGGAAAAAGTCTTACAGAAGAATTCGTTATGAGACTATATTTATGAACAATGTTCCTAGGAAAACCGTTCTTCTCTAAGAATATTATCTGGAAAGGCTTGAGTATCAAAAGAGAAAAATAATTTTCTTTCTAGAAAATCGGTAGATTATCATGGAATAGCGATACTAAATTCGTTTCATGTTCCCACTAATGATGATAGAATCATTTGATTTTTGAAGAGCGAATAGAAGCAGTAAAATTTTCGGCTCTTTCCGGGAAGAATAGTCCCATCTTTGGACCACCGGTCCCAACGACCTTCGACAACGATTATATAGATCCGATAACGGTCCCAACGGTACGACAGTGGTCCCAACCCAGCTTCTTTGGACGGTCCTTTTTGGAAATAGAATATTCGATCTATGAAAAAGGCGTTTCAGCATAAACCAGTCGGTTTGAGCCCCCTACGGGGGGCTCAACCTCCTGGCTTCTGTTTACTGTATCTCACACTTAAATTACTAATTTCTGAATTTCCCACTTTTCGAGTGCTCGAAACTTCGAAGTATTTCAATCTTCAAATTTTAGATTTTCCCAATATGAGCCCACATCTAATGAACGTTGACCTCTGATCCCCACTCTGGCTAGGCCGTGTGTTTTTTTGGTAATAGCAGACGTATTTTTTTCCCAATTTTCTGATAATTATCCAAGCCTTACCAGTTCTCAGAAAAAAGACGATAAGAGTTTTTTTTGAATATTCGGGTTTGTGAAATCCTGCAACTTAGAATTATTTCGGATTGTTCTAGAATTTTCTGGTTTGTGTTCTGGAGTTTTCTCGAACTTTTCAAAAATTTTGTCATTTCCTAGAATGTTCTAGAATGTTTTGGAATTTTCTAATATGTTCCGGAATTTTCTAGAATGTTATAAATGTTTTGGAATGTCTTGAAACTTCCTGAAGATTCTGGAAAGTTTTGGAAAGTACTGGAATTTCCCGGATTGTTCTAGAATACTCTAGAACTTTTTTCCAGATTTCAAGAATTTTAGAAATTTTTAAATTCTGAACAAAAAATTTGAAGTTGAGAAGTTGAGAAAATCCAAGCTCCGAGGTTCGGTTTTGGAACTTCAACTTCGAGTTCGAAAATCCATAAATTTCAGATTTTTGGTTCTCATCTTATTTTCAAATTTTGAGAATGACTTCCAAAGTTTTTTTTTCTGAATCTCCGATTTTCGATTTTTTGAATTTCCGATACTTCGAATTTCATATTTTCTGGATTTCCGTATTTCTCACTTTCCATACTTGTAACGGGCCGGGCCGGGCCCGGCCCGAGCCCGGCCCGGCCCGGCGGGCCCGTCATTTCACTAGTTTTGAAATTTTCAAAAAAACACATAAGGGGGGACCCTCATGTGATTTTTTTCGATCAAAAATTTTTTTCGAGTTTTTTCTATCTTTTGTGATCAGACATACAAACAATCCAAAAAACGAAAAAAAAATGGAGAAAATTATATTTTGGCTCAAAATTTGGCTCAAAAATACAGGTTTTTTTTCTACCGGGCCCTCCGGGCCGGGCCCGGGCCTTGAAAATTTCCTCAGGCCCGGCCCGGCCCGGCCCGGGCCCGGGCCTTGGCGGGCCGGCCCGGAATTTTACAAGTATGAGTTACACTATGCTTGTAAGCTATGTCTCAAAATTTCACGTCATCATCTCTCGTTTAAACAAAGTTATTAAGAATCAAACTAAGCCTATGATTAAGCCTATTTTTTCAATTTCAGATGCCGGTCCATAACTTTCTTTAGAGAAGAGCTATCGGTCTGAAATGTGAATCCACTACCTAAAATTGAACACAGAACAGTTTTATAACAAAAAATCTCAAAAAATTAACAAAAAAAATTTAGGTCGAACTACCGGACAATGCCTATGACATTTCACAAGTGGTTTGAAACGGATCGGTTTCAATAGTATTCTTCCATAGACCGAAGTACAATTTTCGGACCGATCTTCGTCTTCCGATTCTAAATTTTTGGTTTCAAGTGTCTCGGTCCAGTGTTTAATGGTAGGAGGAAGAGGAGGTCCTCTTCTATCTATTTCTATTAATTTCTTGTGAATATCTTTATTTTTCAAACCAGGAAGGAATAAAAATAAAATGCCATTTTCAAAACTTAGACGGTAATGGAAGAAAGCAGGTGGCATGCTCACGAATGACAGGAAGGAGAAATGAATCAAGGTGCATGTAACCAGTCCGTGAGATACTCTATCCAACAATAAAACATCATTCAAGAAAAACCATCCCACTGATTAGATATGATTGTTCAAAGTTGAGGATTGAAAATCGAAAGAAACTTATTTGCCAACCTAATAGAAGTATCACAATTCAGGAAGGAATACATAAGAATCACGATTACTTGTTCACATGCACATAAGTGTTCTGAGGCGTGGGGTGGTAGTTGGATAAGGATTTTTTCTTGAGAGTTGCGTAGTGTCTGAAGACTTTTCCTGCTTTGGCGCAGTCAGCACGGCAATCATGAGTAGTGCCGCAACAAAGAGAGGTTTTTTCCATCCCAATCGGTAGTCCGATTTTGGAGGGTCGAACAGAAACAGAACCATTGTTTGCAGGATTCGCACATAACCTGAAACTTGGTTTTTCAAATATCATGGGAGCTTTGAAAATTAAAAGAATTATGGGAGCTTATGAGGACGCCTGTTGTGGTTTTCAGTTAAATATATGTACCCACATGCCCGATCACACTCTCTGGGTGTGTGGGGGTTGTCCCCCAATGTTCAACAAGAATCAAAAATTGTCTTTCGAAGCTCCCATAGTTCTCTAAAGCCAAAAAGCAATATTTTTAAAAAGTCAAATTACCCAATTGAGCTCCCGATCTGAGGGCTTGACCAAACAATGTGTAGTTGTTCCGCAATGTTTTTTCGGATCCAGATCCAATTCCTGAAAATAAGAACTTTAATGGTACGGAACCTGGACGTCTAAAAAAATCTGTATGTCTAATCTGGATGTCAAAACGTATTAGATTTGGTTGGATCAAACTTAGATTATTTCAGACTATTGAAAAAATAATACACTGCTCCACATAATCATTGTTCCACCCTAAGATTTCACTGGAACACCTATTTAGGTCAAGTTTTGTGAAAAAGTATCAACATGAAAGTTGTAGCCCTCTTTGAGAAATGGTAGCTCAAGAAATGTGGAGTCAACCAAGTGACCCAGAAAATGTTTCTTCGCTATCTTCTATATCACCTCCACCTCCTCTAACTACAGTTTTTGGTTTTTTTTCTATCTTTTTTCCCACTTTTCCCACATTTCAGAGGAAGGAAAAAAAAGCTGCTCTAAGGTCGCCAAGCAGACAGAGAGGATAGAAGACTGGCCCGAGGCCGCTTCTATCACTACTCCGTTCACCAGACTTCTCTTTTTGCAGATTTTCAGGGGACTTACTCTCAAATCTCCTTTCAAACTGCATGTCTTGGACGATGGTACTTCACTATCTTCTGAGTCTCCGTCACGTCTTCTGACGATTTCTGAACACAAAAAAACATTATCTATTTGTCCACAAGAAACTTGAGAACATTTTAATTCATTCTCCCTTCTATCTTTACCCGAAAACCCGACTGACTCTAGCATCTTTTGCCACATCACAAGACCCAGCTTTTTGATACTTCTTTCAGACTAATTTTCAGGTTCTCTAGGTGAATTTCTCATCAGTTCCTCTACTATACTCTTGAATAATGAGAAAAACCCCATTTCCATCTCTGCTGAATACAAATTCTGTTTCCTATCATGGAAAAGACTCAGAATTTGTACATTCAGAAACCCTTAAGCTCTTTTGGAGCATTTTTCTAAGTTCAAAATCTCAAGAAAAAATCGGGCAGCACTTCCTCTTGTAAAACTAATTTTTTCTTAAGAATTTAGGACTAAAAATGAAAAACTCACCTCCATACAGCTTCCATCCATCATCCTGCATCCTCTTGCTTTCCATCCTCTTGATTTCCTCTTGATTTCCGTCCATCGTTGCTTGGATACAGCCGAGAAATCCTTCGAATCCATCCCGGGTGAGGAGAAGAAGACTGTCGGGGGCGAGAGAGTGTTGGGAGGAAGAGACGCAGACGGCCAAACACTGCATACTACGCCACACTATGCCACTGACCAATACCACATGGACTATGTGATATAATGGGGAGGCGGCGAGAGACTGTAAGGGATGAGGAGACGCAGACGGCCAAGGACTGTACACTCTGATGTCGTCATCTATTCTAACAATGTTACAAGAGGGCGGAGTTTCCCACGGGAAACGATTGGCCAAGTCCAGGTGGGATAAGCCCCGCCCCTTTTCTCCAAAGGGGCTCAGAAAAAATCAGTTTAGTTGTTCGAAGTTTAGGAGGTATCCAGTTGGGTAATGGACTAGATGGTCTGATCGGTCAGTTGGACTTCGGTTCATACTGGAAGAGCTTATCTCTAGAACAGGACTTCAACTTTGAATACTGAGGATCATTCTGAGGACACACACACAGTTCGAAGTTTAGGAGGTATCTTCGGATACTGAGGATCATTCTGAGGACACACACACAGTTCGAAGTTTAGGAGGTATCTTCGGATACTGAGGATCATTCTGAGGACACACACACACACAGTTCGAAGTTTAGGAGGTATCTTCGGATACTGAGGATCATTCTGAGGACACACACACACACAGTTCGAAGTTTAGGAGGTATCTTCGGATACTGAGGATCATTCTGAGGACACACACACAGTTCGAAGTTTAGGAGGTATCTTCGGATACTGAGGATCATTCTGAGGACACACACACACACAGTTCGAAGTTTAGGAGGTATCTTCGGATACTGAGGATCATTCTGAGAACACACACACACAGTTCGAAGTTTAGGAGGTATCTTCGGATACTGAGGATCATTCTGAGGACAAACACACACAGTTCGAAGTTTAGGAGGTATCTTCGGATACTGAGGATCATTCTGAGGACACACACACATACACAGTTCGAAGTTTAGGAGGTATCTTCGGATACTGAGGATCATTCTGAGGACACACACACACAGTTCGAAGTTTAGGAGGTATCTTCGGATACTGAGGATCATTCTGAGGACAAACACACACAGTTCGAAGTTTAGGAGGTATCTTCGGATACTGAGGATCATTCTGAGGACAAACACACACAGTTCGAAGTTTAGGAGGTATCTTCGGATACTGAGGATCATTCTGAGGACACACACACATACACAGTTCGAAGTTTAGGAGGTATCTTCGGATACTGAGGATCATTCTGAGGACACACACACATACACAGTTCGAAGTTTAGGAGGTATCTTCGGATACTGAGGATCATTCTGAGAACACACACACACAGTTCGAAGTTTAGGAGGTATCTTCGGATACTGAGGATCATTCTGAGGACACACACACATACACAGTTCGAAGTTTAGGAGGTATCTTCGGATACTGAGGATCATTCTGAGGACACACACACAGTTCGAAGTTTAGGAGGTATCCAGTTGGGTAATGGCCTAGATGGTCTGATCGGTCAGTTGGACTTCGGTTCATACTGGAAGAGCTTATCTCTAGAACAGGACTTCAACTTTGAATACTGAGGATCATTCTGAGAACATACACACACAGTTCGAAGTTTAGGAGGTATCTTCGGATACTGAGGATCATTCTGAGGACACACACACACACAGTTCGAAGTTTAGGAGGTATCTTCGGATACTGAGGATCATTCTGAGGACACACACACACAGTTCGAAGTTTAGGAGGTATCTTCGGATACTGAGGATCATTCTGAGGACACACACACACACAGTTCGAAGTTTAGGAGGTATCTTCGGATACTGAGGATCATTCTGAGGACACACACACAGTTCGAAGTTTAGGAGGTATCTTCGGATACTGAGGATCATTCTGAGGACACACACACACAGTTCGAAGTTTAGGAGGTATCTTCGGATACTGAGGATCATTCTGAGGACACACACACACAGTTCGAAGTTTAGGAGGTATCTTCGGATACTGAGGATCATTCTGAGGACACACACACAGTTCGAAGTTTAGGAGGTATCTTCGGATACTGAGGATCATTCTGAGGACAAACACACACAGTTCGAAGTTTAGGAGGTATCTTCGGATACTGAGGATCATTCTGAGGACACACACACACAGTTCGAAGTTTAGGAGGTATCTTCGGATACTGAGGATCATTCTGAGGACACACACACACAGTTCGAAGTTTAGGAGGTATCTTCGGATACTGAGGATCATTCTGAGGACACACACACAGTTCGAAGTTTAGGAGGTATCCAGTTGGGTAATGGCCTAGATGGTCTGATCGGTCAGTTGGACTTCGGTTCATACTGGAAGAGCTTATCTCTAGAACAGGACTTCAACTTTGAATACTGAGGATCATTCTGAGAACATACACACACAGTTCGAAGTTTAGGAGGTATCTTCGGATACTGAGGATCATTCTGAGGACACACACACACACAGTTCGAAGTTTAGGAGGTATCTTCGGATACTGAGGATCATTCTGAGGACACACACACACAGTTCGAAGTTTAGGAGGTATCTTCGGATACTGAGGATCATTCTGAGGACACACACACACACAGTTCGAAGTTTAGGAGGTATCTTCGGATACTGAGGATCATTCTGAGGACACACACACACAGTTCGAAGTTTAGGAGGTATCTTCGGATACTGAGGATCATTCTGAGGACACACACACACAGTTCGAAGTTTAGGAGGTATCTTCGGATACTGAGGATCATTCTGAGGACACACACACACAGTTCGAAGTTTAGGAGGTATCTTCGGATACTGAGGATCATTCTGAGGACACACACACAGTTCGAAGTTTAGGAGGTATCTTCGGATACTGAGGATCATTCTGAGGACAAACACACACAGTTCGAAGTTTAGGAGGTATCTTCGGATACTGAGGATCATTCTGAGGACACACACACACAGTTCGAAGTTTAGGAGGTATCTTCGGATACTGAGGATCATTCTGAGGACACACACACACAGTTCGAAGTTTAGGAGGTATCTTCGGATACTGAGGATCATTCTGAGGACACACACACAGTTCGAAGTTTAGGAGGTATCCAGTTGGGTAATGGCCTAGATGGTCTGATCGGTCAGTTGGACTTCGGTTCATACTGGAAGAGCTTATCTCTAGAACAGGACTTCAACTTTGAATACTGAGGATCATTCTGAGAACATACACACACAGTTCGAAGTTTAGGAGGTATCTTCGGATACTGAGGATCATTCTGAGGACACACACACACACAGTTCGAAGTTTAGGAGGTATCTTCGGATACTGAGGATCATTCTGAGGACACACACACACAGTTCGAAGTTTAGGAGGTATCTTCGGATACTGAGGATCATTCTGAGGACACACACACACAGTTCGAAGTTTAGGAGGTATCTTCGGATACTGAGGATCATTCTGAGGACACACACACAGTTCGAAGTTTAGGAGGTATCTTCGGATACTGAGGATCATTCTGAGGACAAACACACACAGTTCGAAGTTTAGGAGGTATCTTCGGATACTGAGGATCATTCTGAGGACAAACACACACAGTTCGAAGTTTAGGAGGTATCTTCGGATACTGAGGATCATTCTGAGGACACACACACAGTTCGAAGTTTAGGAGGTATCTTCGGATACTGAGGATCATTCTGAGGACAAACACACACAGTTCGAAGTTTAGGAGGTATCTTCGGATACTGAGGATCATTCTGAGGACACACACACACAGTTCGAAGTTTAGGAGGTATCTTCGGATACTGAGGATCATTCTGAGGACACACACACACAGTTCGAAGTTTAGGAGGTATCTTCGGATACTGAGGATCATTCTGAGAACAATGGGTTTTAGAAGGTGATCCCATTGGTAAATAAACCTTTTTTCCCTTTCTATGTACTGAGCCTCTACGCGGCGAAAGGGATCAACAGACGAGAGTCTGGCTAATCAGTACCAAAATTTTAAAATTATTTTCAGCAATTTTAATTATATTTTCCAAATATGCTATAACCAGTCGGTTTGAGCCCCCTACCGGGGGCTCAACCTCCTGGCTTCTGTTTACTGTATCTTACACTTAAATTACTAATTTCTGAATTTCCCACTTTTCGAGTGCTCGAAACTTCGAAGTATTTCAATTTTCAAATTTTAGATTTTCCCAATATGAGCTCACATCTATTGAACGTTGACCTCTGATCCCCACTCTGGCTAGGCCGTGTGTTTTTTTGGTAATAGCAGACGTATTTTTTCCCAATTTTCTGGTAATTATCCAAGCCTTACCGGTTCTCAGAAAAAAGACGATAAGAGTTTTTTTTTGAATATTCGGGTTTGTGAAATCCTGCAAATTAGAATTATTTCGGATTGTTCTAGAATTTTCTGGTTTGTGTTCTGGAGTTTTCTCGAACTTTTCAAAAATTTTATCATTTCCTAGAATGTTCTGGAATGTTTTGGAATTTTCTAATATGTTCCGGAATTTTCTAGAATATTATAAATGTTTTGGAATGTCTTGAAACTTCCTGAAGATTCTGGAAACTTTTGGAAAGTAATGGAATTTCCCGGATTGTTCTAGAATACTTTGAGAATGACTTCCAAAGTTTTTTTTTTTCTGAATCTCCGATTTTCGATTTTTTGAATTTCCGATACTTCGAATTTCATATTTTCTGGATTTCCGTATTTCTCACTTTCTGATTTTTTGGAAGTTAAAAAACTACAATACTCAGGAAATCCAAAACCGGAGATTCAAAATAATTGATATTGATAAAATCATTTGAAAATTATTTTGATCGCCTGTTGACCCAATCTCAATCTTTTGAAAGAATGTGTCTTAATCTTCATTTCTAAATTTTTATATTTCGACATTTTGGAATTCAGAAAATGGATACGGAAATTTTTCAAATTTGAAAACTAAGCAATCAGGAAACTTAAACATTATAAAATTCGAAATTCAGTGGTTTCAAATAACTAAACCTAAAAAATTCCCATTTTCCGTGGAGAGAAAACTCTTTTCCAAAGAAAATGTTGGGAATTTGGTCTCAGAGCATTTCAGAAGTCTTTGAAAATAGTGCCTGCAAATTAATCTACACTGAAACACGCATTTGCAGTAGGGCACATGACCGAAATTGAAGTTTTTCGCGAAAAAAACTGAAATTTTTAAAAATTTTAATTTTGGAGATTTGAACTCAATTTTTTGTAGGACGCACATAAATAGCCCCAAAATACGTTTCGTAGAATATAGTGAAGTTTTAGTAAGTTTTAGCATAATTTTGAAATTTTCGCTTCTCAACCCTGTAGGTTCCCTATAAGCTAGACGGCCCAAGACACCATGGACATGAAGCGCTCGGTAGTCCATGACTACATACCACGCACCACTATAGGAGTCCCATGTCCCTTTGAGTTATTCAAGTAAATGTCTGAGACAGACGGACACACACACACACAGAAAAGTTTCTTTAGTAAGAAGTAGATATTTAAAAAATAAAATCGTAAGTTTTTTTTATTCTGCTGATATTTAAGAATTTAAGTCGCCTTTTATCAGGGTTTTTTCGAAATACCCTGTTTTTTTTTGTTTTGTATTGTAGGCTGGGCTACAACATCTTTTCTGGCAATAAAATGAACTAGACGTTTCAGCCTAAGCTATGATTTCAGATGAAAAACACTCTGACAAAAATTCTGTTGAAAAAAACAGAAATTTCAATTATCAGCGAATTTCGTAAATTGAATATTTAATTTTCCAAAAAGGGCTTTCCAAGCAAGCCTGGTTGGGACCGTTGTTATATTGTTGGGGCTATTCTCGGAGAGCTGTGACCGTTGTCAGAACGTTAGGGTCGTTGTCGTAATTCTTGGGACCTGTAGTCCACAGATGGGATCGTTCTTCATGGAAAGATCCAATTTTCGTTAGCTTATGTATATATTGATATAATAGAGCTAAAACTTCTAATATAGGTTGACATTCTATTAGAGTGCTTATAGTAACTACATCTAAAAGAATGAATAGTTTCGGAAATCCGATCTCGGACTGATTTTTGCCCAAAACAATTCAAAACTCTTTGAAATTCCAAAAATCGAAAATTAATTCCAAATATTGTTGTTTCTTGGACTACCTTTATTGAAAACGACAAGACCTGTAAAAACAGTGATTCAGAATTCAAAAAATTAGATTTGTTGGTAACAGAAGCGGCCAGCCGCAACGAGAAAAATAAAATAAAATAATGGGAAAATGTTCAAAAAATTAATTTTTTCAGACAGAAATCCTATCACGAATTTTGCCACCCCATTTTACATGGAAGATGTTATTTCTCCAGCGAACGGATGGTGTCATTAAGGCTTTGATAAAGATCACTGGAGATGAAAGTTCCCGGAACAACCAAAAACCGAAAAACTGAATGAGAGGCAATGTAAGCGGACCATTCTGAAAAGCATATTTTGATAGGAGAATTCTAAATTTTCAGTCCTATACCTGCATAACTCTCATTATCATATAGTCCATAGAAATCCAGAAAAAGAAATGAATGACAAAGAGCATTGGGACGGTAATATCAAAGAGATAATGAACGCTAAGAGTCATGATGATACCAGCTGGGAAGCAATCCTGAGAAATTATTGGGAAATTGAATGTTTTAAATTTCGTTACCTGAAGAGGCTCGACCAAAATAACTTGAGGCATCATGGCAATTCTCAACTTTGCCCATCTGCCCACCCTATTAGCAAATGACGTGAAGGTTGTAGAAGCTGAATTTTGAAGCGCTGGTTGGTTCGAGATTCCAGATTTGTATCCACGAGCAGCCAGATTTTTGCCAAAAAAGTAATCTTCAGCCATATAATCTTTGAATGCTGCCATTCCTCCACATTCTTCTAGAGCTGCTTTTTTGAATATCGATGACATTCCAGTAGGGCAATTGAATCCGAGGAAGTTTCCAGCTAGATAGATCTTGGCATGGGATGTCCCAAAGAAGACCTACAATGTCTTATTTGAATCAAGCTGTTTTCTAAAACAACTTTGAAATGAAAACTACGAATTTACGCAATACAGCAAAGAACAATTTGGAGATTGTTGGATAGTTGGGTTTTGGTATATTGAATATTTGATTCCACGACTAAACGTTTCATGTTCCCTCTAACCTGCTCAAAACAGTTGGCCAATCCAACGCGATCCATGCAATATGGGATCTGTGTTATCAACCCCATTTTTTCTTCGCTCATTATCCTCTTGGCCAAGTCCAAGATCCCGTCGGGCCTCGTGAAGATCGTACTATCACTGATCATGATCAGTGGGTACTTCGCGCCCATATATGCAGCATTCATGTTGTTGATTTTTGGATTGAACCCAACCTCGTGTTCTTCTGGAAAAAAACACTATAGAAATCAAAAAAGATCAGATAACTTACGAAAAAATATAGTGACGTCTACGTCGGGATATCTCTCGATGAGGGCTTTCACGACGGGGACTGCGTCATCTTGTGGGGAATGGAAGCAGAACAGGAGTTCGAACTGATGGTAATCAGCGGTGAAGAAGGACGTCAGGTTTGTTTCCAGATTTTCATCGGTTCCCATTATTGGTTTGATAATCGAGACTCCAGGAAGAGTAGCGTCCGGTTCATATATCTTGTGGAGATGAAAGATTCTGTAAATATTTTCTCGTGCGGTTTTTGAGCTATTATTCGATTTTTTCTGGGTCTGGCTGGTCAAAAATTTGCGTCTAACGATCCATTTCAGTGTGATATTGCCAATTTTAAATTTTGAAAAAGTGTTTATCACTGGTTCGATGGACGGGAATAGTGCAGAAATTACTTAACGAATACAGAACTTTATTTATGTGGGTGACAGCTTTTCTGAACGATTGATAAATAGAGAGATATGATGTGAAACAGAAAAGTTTTAAAAATTTGATGAAAAAAGGACTTTCATTGTCTCACGCAACCTATTTTCCTGGAAAATGATTTTACATAGAGCCGGTTTTACAATAACATTATTTTTATATTCGATTTATGATTTAGAATTTTTCAAAACCAAAAGTTCAAGTGAAAAACTTTGTTAGAAACTCAAGGTAATTATTTTCAACCTAAACGGTTATTTTCGGATAGAACTCTATTTAGTTACTGTACGTGGACATGAGTTTCAAAATGATCGAATCTCTCCTACACTTGACATATTTGACCTCTGAAGATTTTTCAAAAAAACAAGGATAAATTACTTACCCATAGCATAGAGCAATCACATGAATCAGATACAACGCTCCAACAAAAACCACACCAATTATTGCAAAACAAGTCGCGGTGTCCAGATTCTCAATCAATTTTTCGATTTCCAATACGATCCAAGACATCAAACTCGAGACCGTCGCAAAGAACGGCGCTTCCATGGCCTGAGAGGACTGCATACTTTTTGTAATTGTAATTTATTTATTCAGAAGTTTAAAAGATAGTAGATAACAAGAGGCTCAGAAAATGCCCCTCACGAGGCCGCTCTGAGGGGTTGGGGGAAAAAGACAAAAAAAATCAATAACGGGAGAATAATGAAAAAAAACACCGGATAATGGGAGAATAGAAAGGGCAAGGGGGTATCAAAAACGGGATACATTAGAATTGATAAGAGAATAAAACTGGGATGGTAAAAGAAAGTGATTTACATGACATGTGATAGCATTCCAAATAGGTATAATTGATGAGAAAAAATCGGATGTGTTGGGACGGAGATGGATGAGGTTCATGGGCCGTCTAGCCGAGGATGAAAATTTGACATGTGCATCAAGGTTAGGAAAGAAGGCAGTACCATCAAGAAACTTATAAAGGAGAATTAGTTGAGCCTTGAGCCTACGATGGCGAATGGAGAACATGTTAAGGGTAGTGAGGCGATCAGAGTAGGAAGAGAACTGGATATTGCAACGCTGGCAAACAATTCTAGAGAAGAACCTTAAGGGAGATTCGAGTTTGAGGGAGAGACTAGAGGAAGGTGGAGGAGAGTATATCACAGAGCAATATTCAATGATTGGCAAGACATAGCATTTGAATAAATAGGTATAGAAAGAGGGTGAATTAGACTTGAAGGATTTCAGCAGTTGCTTTGAGCGGAGAAGAGCAAGGGCAGTAGTTTTGTTTATATGGGGAGCAAACTTGAGAGAGGGGTCCGTGATGAGACCCAAGTCACGAACGGAAAGGGATTCGTTTATAGTACTACCGACAATTGTAAAGGGGTGGGACGAATTATGGGAACCTAATCGGAGAAGAGCAGTCTTAGATTCGGCAAGAGGAAGGGAGTTGGATGCGGACCAGGTAACAACGGTGTCGATACCGGTTTGGATGGCAAGAGGATCATACGAGTATAATTTTATATCGTCAGCGAATGCAGCAACGTGTAATCGTGGGATTTTCTCTAGTTCTAGAAGCAAGTCATTAATGAAGATGATGAACAAAAGTGGACCAGAAACGGTGCCTTGAGGGACACCGGAAGGTATAATAGAGGAAGGAGTCCCCAGATGATCATTAATTTTGACGGAGAAGGTGCGTCCAGTGAGAAAGTCAGAAAACCAAGAAATAAAGGAATTGGGAATATCAAAATTAACGAGTTTCTGGATTAGGAGTTGGTGGTGAACCTTGTCAAAGGCCTTCCGGAAATCGAAGAAGATGACGTCAAGGGAATTGTGTTCGAATAAAATAGACTTGTAGGTAGAGATAGAGTGGACCAATGAGGTAGTGCAGGAACGCTGAGCTAGAAAACCTTGTTGAAACCTACTGAATTTATGAAGACAGTCATTTTTGATAGTATCGCAAAGTATACGTTCAAAAATACGGGCAAACGGATCTGTAAGCGAGATTGGACGATAGTTTTCAGGAGAGGAGGATGATCCTTTTTTAGGGATCGGAATAACTACGGCGTGTTTCCACGAGGTAGGTACTTGGGAAGATTCAAGCGAGCTTGAGTATATAAGGGAGAGAGGAAGGGCTAAAGTGGTGGCGCACTTTTTCATGATGAAGTAGTTAGCAGGGTGGGGAGAAAAACCACAACGAGGTGGGAGCTTGAGGAGAAATTTTTCGATGATCCAAGGAGCAAAGATGTCAGACTCTCGAAGATAGGTAGATTGTGAGCAGGGTGGAGAAGAGACTCCGGTTGAGTCATTAGAAAGTTTGATGGAGTTGTAGTTGGAAGCGAAGGAGGAGGTGAAAACTTCAGCTTTCTGTGAATCATGAGTAACCAACGAACCATTAACCGACAAAGGAGGAATCTTAGGAGTGGATTTAAGTCTGCTGTTGATGATGGCACGAGCAGCCCGACTTGACGGAATCTCAGAAATTTCTATGACATTTTGCCTCGATCTCATTATGGGCATTTCTATAAAATGAAAATTTCGGGATTTTGATTCTAATTAAAAAATGCCAATTAGACTAAGGTAATGCCAACTAGACATAAGGAAAAAAGGGGATGACGGCAAAAAACTAAAGGATAAAAATAATGAGTTTGTGGAACGAAAATTGTTTATATTCACTTCTCTCGGTCCTCTCAAGATTTAGGATTTTTTAGATCGGAAAGAAAGAAGAGAAAAAAACTATTTTGAAAAAGTTCACGAAGACTATGAAAACAGATTTTTGGGCTCATCACTCCGCCCTGTCCGACAAAAACTTCTAGAAAAGAGAAAATGTCATACAATTTTTGTATTTTGGGATATAAAATAAATTCCCAAGAACTATAAACTATGTATTGAAGATGAAATAGAGATAAAGATAATCTTTGAGCCCAGAAAAAAAAACGGAAATGGAGTCAAAGGGAAAATTTAGACATGACTGTTTTTAATTGTTTATAAAATAAAATAAATGTCTGCTTACCTTTTTGGACCGATTTCCCAATAAATGGAAGAGTCATATTCCAGGAAATAAAATAGGACCAATCCCATATCCAAATCAATATACAAGAAATGGCTAGAAAGGCAAAACAATAATACCATTTTTGCATCTTAGACTTTCCGACAAACTGAAAAGTCGGCAGACAAGCGTTATACAATTAACCAAAAGAACAATAACTATAAATATTCGGAGCAGCGCCAAACTGATAAGAAATGATAAAGAAAAAGAGTGCACTTTACAGTGAGAAGAGAAAAACTAAGTTTTTTTTTCTTCTGCTCCCTTATTGTACTTCGATAACAGAACACGCACACAAGTTAACATTTTTGCACAGTTCACTTCCAATAAATGATGAAATTTTAAAAGCCAGTATAGAATATTGGGCCGCCTTGAATAAACCTAATAAGGAAAGTGAAATAAATTGGAAAATCCATTTTTTCAGAACAACAAAACACTGGAGAATTTTTTTGAAAAATATAACGAAAAATGAAAGCTCCAGGTTCTAATAGATTTTCAAAAAACAACTGTAAGTTTGTAATTGCAAAATTCACTTCCAGGCGATGGTCAATGAGGAACATGATCCGTTCATTCTATTATTTTCCGCAGGTACCCATCTTCTGGAACTTTTGGAACATTCTGGACCTTTCGGACCTTGATTCAGAGGATTTCGTAAAAGTCCAAAAAATGAATTGTTTTGTTTACACTGCTTTTGTAACTGTTATTTGAATTTTTCAATTTTTTGATGAGTCACGTTTCGGGTCTTGTTGTTTTCAAAATTCCAATTTTCTGACTCGCTATCCTTACACTTTTGTGAAACAGATTTTCATAAATTCGAACAGTTCAGTTCTTAATTTTGATTTACTAATCGATTTGTATTTTCAATTTTTCTCAAGTTTTTTATCACCCAGTCCAAAAACTTAATCAGTGTTTCTCGCACCTCAAAATTTCAGCTCTGTTTTTTTCCGAATTCAATTTAATCTCACTCCGACTAGTACCAACAGATAATAAAAAATTGAATGGCTTTATGATTAGAATGTTGAGAATTGGAAACTCGAACAATCACTTCAGTTTCCAGTTTCAAGAAATGACCAGAGTTGTTATAATTTTTGATACATTTTATGACTTTTTTAAAATTTGACACGTAAAATGAAATTAATCATGAAACCCCATTTTTAGATTGAGCTAAATTATCTTATGCTCTACAAAAGCTATAAAAAATCTGCCAACTGATGAAATATTAGTGACATCATGACCCACATTTGATCAGTTGAAAGATTTTCAATATTTTCTCAAAGAATCCGCAAGACTTTCGGAACAAACCACCATACAAAAGTCAAGTTGAGTACAACTTTGAGCTCAATTATCTCGGTTTCTTCGAAAGTTATCAAAAAAATGCATGCCAACTTTTCTAAACTTAAGATTTATGCACACCTCTCTGAGATTAATATTATCTTCTAATTTTAATCTAAAATTATCGACGCATTGATCTAAAAGTTTGGACAGTGATAAACATTGTAAATCAAAAATGAATGAAGCGTCTCTCACTGTTGACATCTCATAATGATATCAAATTACAAAAAACCGTCATATCTTGCGGTTTTATCTGAAGGAGCTCGGTTTTCATTCTGTTGAAACTCGGTTTTCATTCTGTTACTTTTTGTCGTTTCTTCATTGTTACGAATTAACGTATTTCCTCTTGTAAAAGCCCACTCAAACATCCAACTTTGAGCTTAATTATCTCGGTTCCGAGCAGAGATATCAAAAAGTTGCCAATTATTAAAGTATTGGTGATATTATGATAAACATTATATTAGTTGACACATTTTTGATATCTCTTATAGGAATTGAGATAATTGAGCTTAAAGATGGCAGTGTGGGGCTCTTCTATTACAAAATCTTTGATATATTTTATTTAACGTGCTAATTTTTCTTCACATTTTTATGCTCACGTTCAGATGATTTCAAATCCAGCAATGGCCATCAAGCTTGGGTATAATTGGAGATGGAATTTGAGGAATGGCGGATTCGGAAATGTTTCAGTTGTAGACAAACAATTTGAGAATCAGGAGAAAAGGGTGTTTGTGATGAAACGAGTCACTACTTCAAGTCGATACGACATGGAATTCGATATTCATCGATCAGTGTTTGAATTTGGAAAAGAAGCTGGATCGGAGCATATAATCGAGATGTTTGCAATGTATGTGACTGGCACTGAAGCGATCTTCATTGTCGATTTTGCTGACCAAGGTGATTTGGGAAATAGATGCACTCTACCACTCCATCCATCGCTTGCACAGAACTATTTCCGTCAATTAATTAGGGGACTCGATTTCATCCACAAGAAAAACGTGGTTCACAGAGACATCAAGCCATTGAACTTGTTTCTGAAAAGTCCAAGTAAGCGAAAAACGTTTAAAACTAATAAGAAACAACACTTTTTTTCAGACAAACTGAAAATTGGAGACTTTGGAATGGCGGAGCGTTATCGAACCGACAGTGGTAAACAGCTCTGGTTGAAAGGTAGACGAGGTACGCAGACTCACCTTGCTCCTGAACTCTTCATCAACGGAATGGAGTCAAAAGGGCCTCCATTGGATGTGTGGGCTGCTGGAATTGTGCTAGTGGAGTTGATTACAATGAAGCGGTTGTGGAAACAAGCCAACTTGAAGTGAGTTGGTCAATTTCTAATAATTTGGAAGACTAGCATAATTTTTTTAAAAACTCAAGTTTTTTGAAATTAGTTAGAAACCAAAGCTTACCTTAAAATAGTTTTGTTACGGAATCCGAAAACTCCCAACAAGCATAATTTCTTGGCCAGCGAATCCCATTTTAACGAGCATAGCACTATTTGGAGTATGTAACTTTGAAGAATTTCGATACAATACTTCGAGAGTATTGTATTTTCTCACATTTGTCACCAAAGTTACTTTCAAAATAGCGCCAAACTCGTGAAAATAGGTTTTGCAGACTGAAAACTGTCATTTTTCGAATTTCAAAGTTTTTAGAGATTTGAGGTAAAAAAATTTTACGTCCGTAGAAATTTACGGATGTCTGAAAATGCTGTAAAATCCCTGACTGTGAAATCTCAGCTCTGTTAGAAACCCAAGAGCCATATTGTTAGAGTTTTAATGAAAAAAAAAACATTTCTTTCTTTAGCAATTAATTTTTCAGTGACAAAAACTTCATGAAGTATTTCGATGACAAGTACAACCAAATGGATTTCGAGTGGAAAAGTCTTGGGTCTGCAAAAAGTGAGTTACCTCCGTAAATGCTCAATTCAAGTTGAATTGTTTACAGAATTAGTTCAAAAACTGCTCAAAGTGCAGTCTGCATCCAGAATCACAATCGAAGACATCATCAAGGATCCTTGGTTTGTCACTGATATTCCAGAAGATGATGAATTTGAAATTGCAATGCGTGGAAGAGAAACGCTTGTTTAGTTTTGGTACCTGTGCTATCTTTTTTGATGTTTTGCTAACTCAACGAAACTGTTTATAAAAATGAAAATACAGGTTTATGAAAGAATATAGGTGGCAGAAAAGAGCATAATCATGGTCTAGTACAAAAATTGACTTGTTCAATGATTTTGGGAAAAAAAGTTCACAAAATGAAAAACGAGATACATCAAGTCTGGGTGGCAGGGAAATAGGCTTTTTACAAATGATACGGTAGAGATTTTCGAGGAAAAAGGAGAATCTGAAGGACGATGTTGTGTTTCACATCAATCGTTTTGCTTGAACCAGACATTGTTCACAATGAAATAGAGTGAAGCTCGATTTGCGGGATTGCAGTCGAGCATTTTGAGAACCAACGCTGGAAACGAATTTGTAAGAAACTGTGTTTTATTTTGAGAAAAATCTTACTCGTGGCATTTCCAAGCTGGCCCCAATGGAATCTCATTTGATTCAAATTGTTTTGCGAGTACATCTTGAACTGCGCATTTCTGAAAAAAGTCTGATAGTTGCGATTATATTGGTGATCGGAAACTCTGAAATGTCTCTTAAACTTCTAAGCGGCGCTGGAATAAAGTATAGGATAATAAGATTTACAAAACCGCATTTTTATATTCAAAGAAATCCAGTTCAATAGATTCAAAGTTACGAATTACGGACAGATGTCATTTTATGGCTAGTCCTTTAGCTAGCTGAAAACTCACCTCTCCTCAGCATCCTTCCACGGCTCGTTTTTCGTGAGCATATTCACCAACACAATTCCAGCAGCCCAGATGTCCACTGGCGGTCCTCTCCATCTCGCATTTTCCACTAAGATTTCAGGTGCCATGTAACCTTCGGTTCCGCGCGACCCGTACAGCACAATTTCATCTCCGTTGTCATTTTTGTTTCGTCTTGCTAATCCGAAATCGCCAATCTTGAGCACATCTGGAAAAATAGTTTAAAAAAACTAAAACTTGAAAGAACAGATTTCAAAAATTTACAATGAAAATTTTCCTGGAATCATAGAAATGATAAGATAATCACTCACTTTTCGCTGAGATGAAGAGATTCTCCGGTTTTATATCGAGATGGATAAGATCCTTTGAATGCATGTGCTGGAGTCCGGCGATCAGATGCTGGAAGTAGCGATGGCACGGGACAACAGCCGGAGATTCAAAGATTACGTGGTGCAAATCACCCATCGAACCGAGCTCAATGAAAAACACGGTTTGTAAGCCTACTTTTTCCATGGCTATCATTTTTATGATGTGGTCCGACCCTTCGTATGCCTTCATATGGGTCGTGAATTCCCGTTGATTCCGGTCCAAATCCTGTTTCACCGTTTTCATTACTAGTTGGACCTTCTCCGGATCTTCATCTTTTTCCACCACAGAAACGTCTCCGAAATATCCCGAAGCCAAGTCTCGGCGCCATGTGTAGCCGAGACGGGGAGCGAGTTGTTTGTTGTTAAGCATCTGAAAGTAGAGTATATTGAATGAAGCAGTGAATATTGAGGATTTTTTGAAGTACAAAAACAATACATATTTTGTCCTTGAAGATAATTTTGGTTCTTGGAGGAAGATGTAGTAGATGAACTTGTGGACCTATCGCTTGAGGTGCATCGCTACTAGCTGAGCTAAGGTAGCGCAAGCTGAACCAAAAAAAAAACAATAGAACTCTCCTGTTCTCCCTCCTTTAGGTGTTTTTATTTTTGTGTTTTTTTTTTGCTAATGTGATTGTTTCAATGCAAAAATCCTCCTTATTTCTCTTTTTTGTCCAAAAAGGCTAGTTTCCAAACTTTGTAAATTAGACTTCCGGCAGAACAAAAACAGTTCAAAAATAGATGGGGGTAAGAACTAAAGAAAAGATAACAGATAGGAGGACCGGGAAAATTATGATTTATCTGATTTTTATAGCACCGGTCTTTGAAAATAGAAATACCGTGAATCCTGTATAGAAGATTCCTCAGGTTTGAGCTCAATTATTTCATTTTCTGTTAACGATATAAAAAATGAGTCCACCGACAAAAACTTCTAATAATGTTATAAACATTTTATCAGTTTAAAACTTTTTTATATCTTTGACAGGAACCGAGATAAGTTGCCTCATAGTAAAAAATTAGGAGCCCTTCATAACGGGTTTTACAGTAAGGAGGAAGTTTGCATTGAAACATTGGCGTTTCAAAAAACACAAAGAAATGGATAAAAAATACAAGAATAATACTGTCTCTTGAGGACCAAAATTCAA